>JXCR01139556.1:111607-145229 GCA_002079205.1 Phalaenopsis hybrid cultivar
TTTGAATTTCTAATGGTGGGGTACCTCTTCTAATTTTCTAAGACTAGTCAATAGGAAAGTCCTATGGCTGGACCTAGGCTACTAAAGAAGTTTTCTAGACCTCAACCAAAAGTGAGGTCAACATGGCAATAATAATTTCTTTTGATAAATTTAGATCATATCAATTTGGAACAAAATGTATTATGCATATTAATCATTCTACTATAAGATATCTAATGCTGAATAAGGATGCATAACCAAGATTAATTAAATTGGTCCTTTTGATGAAGGGATTTGACTTTGAAGTAGTGGATAAGAAGGGATCTAATAATCAGACTTCTGATCATTTATCAAGGATTTAATAGGAAAATTATGATCATTTTGATGATGAGATATAGGAAAGTTTTCATGATGGACAATTATACATTACTTTTTAGTGGTGTGTTTTGTTGTATGTTGATATAGTTAATTGTATAGTTAGTGATATTTTACCCTACGGATTAACATACTACAAAAAGAAGAAGTTCATTCACGATGCAAAATTTTACTTTTGGGAAGACCCTTAATTATATAAGAAATGTACGGATCAAGTGATTCGAAGATGTGTACCATTTGAAGAAACCTAAGAAAATTTTCAAATATGTCATGAATTTGATTTTGGGGAACATTTTGGAGTAGATAAAACTGCATTTAAATTTCAAAAATATGGATTTTATTGGACAACTTTATTTATGGATGTTAATATTTATGTAAGAATATGCGATAGATGTCAGAGAGTAGGCAATACTTCTAAATAGAATGAAATACCCCTAAACATTACTTTAGAAGTTAAAATTTTTTATATAAGTGGTTTGGATTTTATGGGACCATTTATACCATCTTTCATAAACCAGTATATTTTAATTATTATTGATTATGTTTCTAAATGGATTGAAGCAGTTGCCTTACTCTGCTGTGATGTTAAGAGTAATCATTACAGATGGAGAAGGCCATTTTAAAAACAAAGAAATTGAAACATTAACTGAGAAATATGGAATTACACATAAAATTGCCATAGCATATCTTCTTTAGATCAGTGGTCTAGCTGAAGTGTCCAATCATAAAATTCAAAGAATATTAGAAAAGACTATAAATCTTAATAAAAAAGATTGGTCTACTAAAGTTGATAGTGCATTATGGGCTTATAGTACTCCTTATAAAACTCTTATAAGAATGTCACCTTATAAGTTAATATTTGGAAAGGCTTGTTACTTATCAGTTGAACTAGAGCATAAAGTTTATTGGGTTGTAAGAAAATTTAATTATAATTTAAAGTAAGCTCGCGAGAAACAATTATTGCAATTAAATGTGCTTTAGGAAATTAGAAATAAATCTTATGACAATGCAAAAATTTATAAGGAAAAGATGAAAATTTTATTTGATCGGAAAATTTTAAGAAAATATTTTGAGCCTAGCAAGAATTTTTACTCTATAATACTTGATTTAAATTATTTCCTAGAAAAATTAAGCCCAGGAGGTTGGGGCCATATTTTGCAATAAAAGGCCCTCCATATGGCGTTGTGGATATTAATGAGCTGAAAACTGAATAAATATTTAATGTAAATGGACACAGATTAAAACCTTACATAAGTAGAAACATGTCTATGTTTGATGAAGTACTGATGTTGGGTTAACTAGGGTAATATTGGATATGTCGGCCTGACGATGTTAAACCAAGTGCTTCGTGGGAAGATACACATGGTTATCTGTGTGGATTAATTTTTATTGTTTGTTGTTGTTATTTTGAATGTATTATATTATAATGAGATCTACAAGATAAGATGAGCCTCTAAAGACTAATTTAATTATCAAGATGAGGTTATGATGTGTTAATTTGACTTAACGTGAAGCAATGCTTTTTTAAGCACTGGCGCCTAAGCACCAGTTTATAAAAATCTTGGCGCCTAAGTGCCCAGACTGGCGTCTAGGCACCACAGTTTGAAAATTTTTAAATAAATCTCCCCTTTGCAATATAATCACACTTCTTCCCTTTAAAACCACCATTAACCTACGTGGGGTTGTCATCTTGACATTTCTAATTATTTTAGAGTTAGAAAAGAGTGCAAGAATCAACTCTTCTTGAGACTATGGCATCAATAACTGTATAAAGCAAGAGCAATAGAGTTTTCGATACAAAGAAATTCATCAACAAAGGCACCCATAACTACTACAATGGATCACCTTATTGAGCACGTTAATTAAAGAAAGATAATTCATTACACCTCGTTTTCAAGCGAAAGTAGTAATTGCTCAAAGACAATGAGAAGTGTAATGTTATGCTACCACTGCTATTGTTATCTCTATTGTGAAAGAATTCTATACCAATTTTCATGAATTACATCAAGGTTTCTTCTCTGTTAGAGGCAGGTTGATACCATTCACTCCTTCGTGTATCAATGAATTATTTCTAGTGGAGAATGTTCCTATATGCAGTTATGCCAACTTTGCCTCAACTAATGAAAAATTTGATGAAATTCTTAAATTTGTTACAAATGGTGAAGGAACTTGGAGAATGAGGAATGAATCAAATATGAGTTTTTCTGCTCCTAATTTAAATTCATCCTCTATAGCCTGACACTGCTTCATTGCTACCATGTTAATCCCTTCCACAAGTCTTAGAAAACTAACAAAGGAGAGTGTTATCATGAATTACTTCATTCACACTGGTAAACCCATTGATATGGGGGCGTTGATTTTAAGATCTATAATTAGATTTTTTTTAATGGAACCACCAAGAGACTTGAGTATCTATCAATTATCTTTTCTCTGTCTAGACAGGCTCAAGNTTTCTACAAGTCTCAGAAAACTAACAAAGGAGAGTCATGAATTACTTCATTCACACTGGTAAACCTATTGATATGGGGGCGTTGATTTTAGGATCTATAATTAGATTTTTTTTTAATGGAACCACCAAGAGACTTGAGTATCTATCAATTATCTTTTCTCTGTCTAGACAGGCTCAAGTTCCAAATGAAATTTGAAAAAGGACATTCTGCCCTGAAGCATAAGTACCAATTCATTATGATGCATAATAGCATTGATATTTTTGAGGGGGGGGTTGTAGTAATTCTTCTTCTTCCTCTTCCATAGCATTGTCAAGACCATGACGGGCTAGCAACACAAGTATTGCAGATAAGGTCAAGAGGATAGAGGAAGAAATGGTAATTATTCATACCAAAATTAACAACATCTCTAATCAATTTGACCATCTGCACTAGCAAATAAAACTTCAATCAGACATGCTGTAAACTTCTAGGAGGCGCAAATAAGGATGTATCAGAANCAGAGGATAGAGGAAGAAATGGTAATTATTCATACCAAAATTAACAACATCTCTAATCAATTTAACCATATGCACTAGCAAATAAAACTTCAATCAGACATGCTGTAAACTTCTAGGAGGCGCAAATAAGGATGTATTAGAAGAACAAGTGGATTAGAGATGAAGCTGCTAAAGAATTTCTATACTGCCCTTTTTATAACCTATATGTGCACCACAGTTGATTAATGTGAATATATAGGAAGATTTTTTTATCTAGGGAAGTGAGTTGTGGGTGTTATGTGTTGAAAATCTGATATTTAGGTGTGTTTGATGTGTGTCGAACTCTGATCTATAGGTGTTTATGTGTCTACATTTTTTTATGTTTTTGTGTTTTTATTGGCTTATCAATTTATGTAGGATGGATGTTTGTTTGCTTGTATCAAATTGTTGTATAAGTTTTTGTGTTTAAATTATTTTTATGAGTTTGATATTTTGTGTTAGTGTTCTTGAATCGTTTTGATTCCTCCTATTTAGGAATCAAGTACTTGTGCAAATCAAAGCTAGGATAAGATTGGATGATTTTAAAATTATTAAAAAGTTGTTGAATTAAGTAAATCAGAGTTTGGAATCCTTAAGTTTGCTATGATTATGTTTTTGAAAATCAAAATTTTCAAGATTAGGCACTGGCGCCTAAGCACTGAAACCTGGGACCTAAGTACCAGTTACCCAAGAGCATGGTGCCAGTTGCCAAATTTCGCGCCTACACACCGAACTGGCTGAACAACTAGTTCAACCCATTAAATCATGAAATTACCTGGTTCAATGACATTTTATGTGCTCGACTCCTTACTTCAAACACACACCAACACTTTCCTAGGGCTTCTCCTGCCTATGATACATAGAGATTTGAAACTAAAGCACTTCAGATCTCTTCTTTTTTAGGTAAGATATACACTTTGCCCAAAAAAAAATTCTTCATTCACCATGGATTTCTTCTACAATGTGAAAATGTTGAAAAATTTTGAAAAAATATTGAGAAATTAGTAAAAATCCATGGTGGAAAGCATATTAGCTTTGAAAGTTATTGTAGAAACCAATAGAACTTATATTTTGAATTTATTTAGATTTTTATTAGATTTGAAATTTTTTTTCAAGACAAAGAGAGGAAAGGGAGAGGAAGTCTTTGATCAAAGAAAATTTGTAGGTCGAAAAGCACAAGATCAATACAATAAGTTTCTTTTCTCCAAGAAGTTTATAGCAGAAAGAAACTTTTCTAGACTTGGTGATTCTTCAAAAAATTTGATTGTAGAACATTACTGGGAGAGATTCTGCTACTTTACTGTTGTAATAGTTATTTCTATTGTTTGTAATTTTTATGTGAATCTCCCAGATGTATCTGACGATGAAGTATTTGTTAAAGAGAGGAGAGTAGAGTTTACCCCTGAGAGAATCAATGCCTTATACTAGTTGCCTGTTAAACCTGATTTCTACTACTCATCATTCGAGTCTACTGAGGTGTAGCTACATAATATTATTACATTTCTGAATGATGTGCGTGGAGCTTGGAAATTAAATAATACCACAAAGTAAAGTTTTCTTTTTTTAAATTCAATGCCCCATCTAAAGCATGGCACTATTTTTTCTCTACTGAACTTCTTTCAATGAACCATTTAGGTGAAGTGACCCAAAAAAGAACCACTTTGAACTATTGCATTCAAAAGTTGAAACCTATTGATATTGGCTCTCTCATCTACAAGTCCATCATCAATTCTTTTATAGAAGCTTCTATTGCAGGTTTAGGTTACCCTTCTCTCATCTTTACAATATGCAAACAGATAGGACTTAGTTTTGAATCATGGGAGGCATTATTATAGCCACTGAAGCTTATCAGTACGGCTAATGTGGATTTATATGGAAAGCATGCCACACTTGGTTCTAGAGGCTGAATTTTAGATATCTGTTCTACCTCTACTTCTATACATTCTACCTCTAGTGCTACTGCTCCACCTTCTGCTATTTAGGAAGAACTTTGTGATCAGTATCAAGAGAATTGATGATATTTATTTTGTGCAGTGTCAACTGTAAGAGAGTGAAGATCATTGGGAACATTTGGAACAATATTTTAAATGAAAAAGTGATTATGAGGCTAGTTTCAATACTTCCCTGGTAAGCTTTATGAGAGGAGATCAGAGTTTGAAGCTTTCTTCATATCCTTATTGTCAAATGCTTAAACAACAAAAGGATATGGATGAAGAAGATGATGATGAGGATGATGATGAGGAGGAGGGAGAAAATATTTACTTCCCTAGTTGTTGCTGACATTTAATTATTTTATAATGCTGAACATTGTGTTATTTATGGTTAATGTTGATGTGGATTCTGAACATTTTAGTTTTTATTACACTACTATTTAATTTTTTTCTCCTGATCATTTATAGTGTTTCCTGTGTGTTAGAGTAGTTCTTTTACTTTGAAATTAACATGCAATACATGTTGAGTTGAGATTTACTACTGCTAAGCACATGTCTTTACTTCTTATATCCAAATGATTTTCATGTTTAAAACCCCATGATAGATAATATTTCTATTAATTTTTTCTCTCTTCATATTTATTTTATACTAAACTATTTAAAACTTGCTAAAAACTTAAGTTTGGGGAGGGGAGAAAACATTAAAAACTATGCTTTATTTGTCCTTAATAGACTATATTTAAAAATTATTTTTAAATAACCTATGGTATTTGGTGTTATTTTTAGAGAACTATATTTTTTATTCTATGAGTTTCATAATAGACTTAAGTTAAATTTTTTGGTAATAAAAAGTAGTTATAGAGTTAAGGTATTTAGTATAAGAGAATAAGGATATTCTTTTACTATTTATAGTAAGAAAAATTGAATTTTTGAAACACTAGAATCTTAGAATTGCACTTTTAAAAGAATTGAGACTCTATGAAAAATTATTTTTTAACTAATAAACATTTTANGTAGACTTAAGTTAAAATTTTTGGTAATAAAAAGTAGTTATAGAGTTAAGGTATTTAGTATAAAAGAATAAGGATATTCTTTTACTATTTATAGTAGGAAAAATTGAATTTTTGAAACACTAGGAATCTTAGAATTGCACTTTTAAAAGAATTGAGACTCTATGAAAAATTATTTTTTAACTAATAAACATTTTAAAATAAAGAATTGAGACAAGTTTCTAACTTTAGGAGGAGAATAGTGAAGTTCAAAATCATTAATGGTTATGCAGATATAATAATCCTCACATAAAAGAGTAAGGATTAAAAAGATCTTAGAAGAAAATAAAAATAAAATAAAAGGAAAAGAAAAAGAAAATATGTAGAGAGAAGCTTGAGGAGATTCCTAATTAAAAATTAGCTTCAATTGAATCATCTTAAGAGAAGAAACTTCAATATAATTTTAAGCATATTATCAATTCTAAAGGTATTACTCAAATCATTACTAATGGAGTTCTCATAGGATTCTTAAGAGCAACAAATTAAAATTATTTTTGAAATAAATAGAAAATCAAAATTCTTAACTTGATTACTGAAAATTCTTATACCCTAGTTCTAACCTAAATTATTGAAAAATTTTCTAAAAATTACACTATCTCATTTATGGGGCAAAAATATAGGAATCTGTAATGAAACTCGCTACCATAAGTTAAAGCACATATTTTATAATTAGGAGACTTACTTAAGAACAAGTAACATTGAAGTTTGCAGGATTTTGACATGCCTAAAAATGTGTCAATTTTTATATACATTTTATGCACATTTCTAATGATGTTGCATTTTAAAGGAAGGCATTTTGCAGGTTTTTTGTCTCATGTAAAACATATGAAATTATAGAGAAAAATGAACAAAAACAGAGCAAAATGGAGCAAGGGAGCACAAAGTAAACTGAAAACTAGACGTGGGCTTCTGGCTCATATGCATCAGACCCAGTTCGTGGAAACAGAGAGCCTTACATCATGGCACCATGATCATGCGCTTAGGCACTAGGCAGTTATAAAGGCTTTTAGAAGGTTGGTGATTAGGAGCCATAGTTAGGAGCCTATGCACCCGAATCAATTTTCCTTTAAATAAATTGAATTTGGATGGATTTTAAGGGGCATCTGAAGTGACCCTTGGGGATTTAAAGGTTTATTTATGAGGGGACTGAAAAGAAAAGAAATATGGAGACCTGCTTTTTGTAGGAGGTTTATTTGGGGCCCTTGGTTAGTTGTGAGAGTCTTTTGGTGTGTGTGTGTGAATGTTTATNAGGGCATCTGAAGTGACTCTTGGGGATTTAAAGGTTTATTTATGAGTGGACTGAAAAGAAAAGAAATATGGAGACCTGCTTTTGTAGGAGGTTTATTTGGGGCCCTTGGTTAGTTGTGAGAGTCTTTTGGTGTGTGTGTGTGAATGTTTATCTTGGAGTGGAATTTTAAGGAGAGTAGAGAATTTATCAATGGAACTTCAGAAGATTTGCTTAGCAAGAAGTTTAAGATAAGTACTTTGTAGTTTTTTTGTTAGTTTTAATTTATTGTGTAAACTTGAATTTTAGAAAAAAAAATCATGTTTTTTGTGTTAAACCCTTGAAGTTTAAGTAGTTTTCTTTATATTTCTCCTTGCAATAGGAAATAATCATGTGTAGGATTAGAATTATTTATGATTTCTCTTTTTTATACTTATGATTATTCATTACTTTGTACTTCAATTACCTATTCAATCTGGCCAATTAGTATGTAAAAAATTGTTGTGAATCCATAATAACCTGATAGGGCTATGTATTCCTCAACAAGTAAANTGCAAGAAGTTTAAGATAAGTACTTTGTAGTTTTTTTGTTAGTTTTAATTTATTGTGTAAATTTGAATTTTAGAAAAAAAAAATCATGTTTTTTGTGTTAAAACCTTGAAGTTTAAGTAGTTTTTTTTATATTTCTCCTTGCAATAAGAAATAAGCATGTGTAGGATTAGAATTATTTATGATTTTTCTTTTTTATACTTATGATTATTCATCACTTTGTACTTCATTTACCTATTCAATCTGACCAATTAGTATGTAAAAAATTGTTGTGAATCCATAATAACCTGATAGGGCTATGTATT
The DNA here is from genome assembly GCA_002079205.1 of Phalaenopsis hybrid cultivar. Lineage (NCBI taxonomy): Eukaryota > Viridiplantae > Streptophyta > Magnoliopsida > Asparagales > Orchidaceae > Phalaenopsis > Phalaenopsis hybrid cultivar. The sequence goes on from JXCR01139556.1 coordinate 119,986, forward strand.
CCTCAACAAGTAAAAATTAAATTAATATAGTGGGTGACAAGGTAGTCCATGGGTTAGTGCAAATAGATAAGGGGAAATTTTTTTATGGGTGTAAATTGGTGATTCTAGGGTGACAAGCTAAAACCTTAACCAATTTGATCTAAAGTATGGAACTTAAGGCAAGGTTAGTCCAAAAATTATGGGCACGGTGGGTAATCTAGAGTGACAAACTAGAACCTACCCAACAAAACCAAAGATTTAGGAACTTAACTTTAGGTTAGCCAATGTTCTTTATGCACTTCGAAAAGGGTAAAGAATAGGTATGCTTTTATTTGTCACAATACTACATTTAAAACTTTTAACATTACATTCCTACACTAATTGTGATCTAATTGCAAGATAATAACTTACATATAATTTGAACTCTTCTACCTAAAGTTAGTTTAGAAACACTTAGCGTTTTCTTTAAATTTTAAAACTGAATAAGTAGGAATTAGTTACTTCTTCTTGCACATAAATTTTCGACCTTATTTCCTAGATAATTATCTAGAGTTTAGGTAAGGTTTTACTAGGTCCATAAAAAGAGATTTCACTTTCCTTGTAGGATCGGTACTGAAGTTTTAAAAGAAAATCTTATATTACTTTAATGACATGTGCACTTGTGTTTCAACCCTAGTGAATCTTTGAAATCAATAAATAGAAATTTTAATACCTATGTCACTATGAGTAGCAGCTATAAAAAACTTAAAATTATATTATCGACATAGAAAGGGAGTCAAGTTTTTGGTGTCTTTGCCAAGGATTGAAATTAAAGAAGATATACACAAGAAAATGCATAAAATTGTGGTTCAATTATTTACACTAACATCATTAATTTTTCAATTAGAGTTTGGGTGACTAGTCTAGTTGGGGTTGTATGTATTAGTAAAGACGTTATGGCCATTATTTCTTATTGCATTAACAGTCTCAAAATTGGAGATGCTAGGAATTACCACCGGTCTACGTATTGACCCATCATTGAGTGGAACTCCTTACATCTGATTAATATCAAGATTTTCTAATTTCTTAGAAAGTTTCACTTCTTAGGTCACTAGAATAGCTAATATTTTAGACTCATAAACATTATCTACTTTATGGGGGGTCACTCTCTTAACAATACATTTAAAATTAATTGTGGACATTTCTTCTATTAGTTGGCATGCTTCATCAAATGGTATGTACATTAAGGATCCTCTTGTAGCATCATCTATAATGGATTTCAAGGAACCTACCAATCTATTATAAGAGGTTNGTGGGCACGGTGGGTAATCTAGAGTGACAAACTAGAACCTACCCAACAAAACCAAAGATTTCGGAACTTAACTTTAGGTTAGTCAATGTTCTTTATGCACTTGGAAGAGGGTAAAGAATAGGTATGCTTTTATTTGTCACAATACTACATTTAAAACTTTTAACATTTCATTCCTACACTAATTGTCATCTAATTGCAAGGGTAATGACTTACATATAATTTGAACTCTTCTACCTAAATCTAGTTTAGAAACACTTAGCGTTTTCTTTAAATTTTAAAACTGAATAAGTAGGAATTAGTTACTTCTTCTTGCACATAAATTTTCGACCTTATTTCCTAGATAATTATCTAGAGTTTAGGTAAGGTTTTACTAGGTCCATAAAAAGAGATTTTACCTTCCTTGTAGGATCGGTACTGAAGTTTTAAAAGAAAATCTTATATTACTTGAATGACATGTGCACTTGTGTTTCAACCCTAGTGAATCTTTGAAATCAATAAATAGAAATTTTAATACCTATGTCACTAGGAGTAGAAGCTATAAAAAACATAAAACTATATTATCGAAATAAAAAGGGAGTCAAGTTTTTGGTGTCTTTGCCAAGGATTGAAATTAAAGAAGATATACACAAGAAAATGCATAAAATTGTGGTTCAATTATTTACACTAACATCATTAATTTTTCAATTAGAGTTTGGGTGAGTAGTCTAGTTGGGGTTGTATGTATTAGTAAAGACGTTATGGCCATTATTTCTTATGGCATTAATAGTCTCAAAATTGGAGATGCTAAGAATTACCACCGGTCTACGTATTGACCCATCATTGAGTGGAACTCCTTACATCTGATTAATATCAAGATTTTCTAATTTCTTAGAAAGTTTCACTTCTTAGGTCACTAGAATAGCTAATATTTTAGACTCATAAACATTATCTACTTTATGGGGGGTCACTCTCTTAACAATACATTTAAAATTAATTGTGGCCATTTCTTCTATTAGTTGGCATGCTTCATCAAATGGTATATACATTAAGGATCCTCTTGTAGCATCATCTATAATGGATTTCAAGGAACCTACCAATCTATTATAAGAGGTTTGAATGACTAGCTAGTCAGGTAGGCATGATGAGGGCACCTCTTAAGTAAATCCTTGATTCTCTTCCAAGTCTCATAAAAATATTCTCCATTGATTTAGGTAAATGAGACCTAAGTTTTATAATTTTGGATAGAAAAAATATTTGGCAAAAAACTTCTATGCTAAGTTTTTACAGGTCTTGATTAATCTTAAGGCAAGGGAGTGAAGCCATGCATTGGCTTTGTCCCTTAAGGTAAAAGGAAAATACCTTATTCTAATAACATTGTTGGTGACAACACTGAATCGGAAGGTGGCACAAAGTTCAAGAAAATTAGCTAAATGTAGGTATGTTTCAGTAGAAGTAAGTCCCCCTAACCAGTTGTTTTGAACCATTTAGAAAACGAAAGGTCTAAATTTAAAAGTGTTGGCTTCAATAGATGGACAATTATTGCTCATATGAATTTTTTCAATAGAAGATTAGCATATTCTATAAGTAATTTTATGGTGGGTGTGTTAAGTTCAACCATCTCAATAGGTTTCATAAAGCAAGTGTGATTGTCTATAACATCTATAAGTACAATTGACACAGGATCAAAAGGGATGAGGTCAGTCTCAGCTCTCCTATGCATAAAAAGGACAATAACAAATTTATGCCANCAGGCAAGGGAGTGAAGTCATGCATTGGCTTTGTCCCTTAAGGTAAAAAGAAAATACCTTATTCTAATAACATTGTTGGTGACAACACTGTATCGGAAGGTGGCACAAAGTTCAAGAAAATTAGCTAAATGTAGGTATGTTTCATTAGAAGTAAGTCCCCCTAACCAGTTGTTTTGAACCATCTGGAAAACAAAAGGTCTAAATTTAAAAGTGTTGGCTTCAATAGATGGACAATTATTGCTCACATGAATTTTTTCAATAGAAGATTGGCATATTCTATAAGTAATTTTATGGTGGGTGTGTTAAGGTCAGCCATCTCAATAGGTTTCATAAAGCAAGTGTGATTGTCTATAACATCTATAAGTACAATTGATCACAGGATCAAAAGGGATGAGGTCAGTCTCAGCTCTCCTATGCATAAAAAGGACAATAACAAATTTATGCCACAAACAAACACACTAACCCACACAATTCAATCAACATGCTAACATCAAATGTAATTACAGTATATGCAAAATAAAGTAGAAGAAACATAAAATAATTTATCAATAAAATTTTTTTGAGTTTTTACCTTTTTTTTTTCATAGTTCTTTCTTTCAGTACTTACAAAGAAATGCATAGAAATATAGATGCGGTAACAAAAATAAAAAAATAACAAATAAGTGTTAGATGAAAGTTATGGAGAGTATTGATTTTTTCAGTACTTACAAAGAAATGNGCTTTTTTGTTTTCATAGTTCTTTTTTTCAGTACTTACAAAGAAATGCATAGAAATATAGATGCAGTAACAAAAATAAAAAAAATAACAAATAAGTGTTAGATGAAAGTTATGGAGAGTATTGATTTTTTCAGTACTTACAAAGAAATGCATAAAATAAGTTTTCTCTATGGATTCTGAGTAGTTTTTGTTATATTTCTTCTTAAAATGATAAGTAATTAAGTGTTAGATGAAAGTTATTGAGACTATTGATCTTTAATGTTGGAAGAAGTTGTGATGAATTAAATCCATGCACTTCATTTACTTCTTAATTTGGCTNCATGGATTCTGAGTAGTTTTTGTTATATTTCTTCTCAAAATGATAAGTAATTAAGTGTTAGATGAAAGTTATTGAGAGTATTGATCTTTAATTTTGGAAGAAGTTGTGATGATTTAAATCCATGCACTTCATTTACTTCTTGATTTGGCCAATCCAGATGTTAAAATTTGTTGTGAGAACATGTAAGAACCGGGCTGGTATTGTCTCAGTCAACAATTGGAAAGAATCACATGAGGTTGTATGAATGAGAATGTAGTTTATATGACTGAGTGCAAATAAATAGGGCAATATTCATTGAAGGGTGTAGAGTTAGAGGCATATTAAAGACCCCAACTCGGTTTATTGTTTTAGGTTCTGATACAAGATGTTGGCCCCCAGGTGGAGGGAATTGAGGGAATTCTAGAGTGAGAGCTAGTATCTTCCCTGCCTAGCCAGTCTTTAGAACTATCCAAACTTTAAATTAGCCAATGTTCTTTATAGCATCTCTAGTAAGGGTAGAGAATATTATTGCTCATATTTAGGATAACACAATTTTCATAATTCCACAACAAAATTCATATACTTATTATTGATTCATGATAAGAAGAATAATATTTTCATATTTAGTGCTTTTCTTCTACAAATACTCTAGTTATTTTTTTAAGTTGTTAATATTTTATCAAAATATTAAAAATACCAAAAATATTTAAGCATTCATTACTGAAAAATATGGGGTCAATTTAATTTCATATTTTTCTAAACTATATATACATATGTAAATTAAACGTCCTTCCAAGGCGGGTGATGGGATTTTGATTCCGACGACCGATAGTTTGTAATGGGCAACTCCTCAACTGAAATAGTGCCGATAGCTTCTGGCAACTCCGCTAGGGACTAGCTTTTCTCTCCATTTAAATGAAGAAATATTATCTTCATACATCGGTAATGTGTTCATGTCCCTCATGAACAAAATTACCCTTCTTTTGTTAGCATGCTTTACCCATTTCTATCTTAAGAAAGTACGGCCAACTCTTTGGACTTCAGGACCATCTGTTTGACCACCTTTGAACAGAGGGGTTCAGGAGACCATTAATGACTTTTTAATCTTCATATGGGGTCGGACCCCCAATAGGTGCGTTAGTGGACTAGTTCCACATGGGCATTGTGCATTGTTAAGTTGGTCTTGCACTGGGCCTTGAACTTCACCTATTCCCTTTTGAATTTGATCTGTTGTTTTGTAAATTAAATCAAATTACATCATGCTACATGTGCTCTTTAGTTCTCCTTATATTAATTAAATCTTTCTACTTTCAAACTATTTTTACTAAAATTTTAAAACCTCCACAAATTAAATAAGGACTTACCCGGTCTACAGATTGACCTCTATTAATTTTAGTGCTCACACTAGGATTACAATGTATTGGTCAAATAACTAACCCCAAATCTTTCTTTTTGAAGCGGCTACAATGGCGTCCCTAATACTCACTTTTTCTTACAACCTATTGACAAGTTGCGATGTCTACAATGTTGCTCTCACTATCAAGTTTGGAGCAGGATTTGAAGATCTCGAGGTCATTCTCGGGAAAGCCCCGTTCGTCATAATGAAAGTTATTTTTCCAGAGGTTCAAGAATCGTCTGCCAAGTTTAACCTGAATTGCCCTCAATATTTTCCTTCATAAAAGAAGGTCAAGACTACTGCTTCCATGGCACCTACCAAGTCTGCTATTCTCGTTGATGCTAAGGGAAAAGGGGATATGATCTTTGAAGACCCGATTGAAGGATCGGTTGTCTCGCCGTCAGTATTTGAAATTGGATCAAGTTTTAGGACTATAGTGTTAACCCAAACCCAAAGGAAAAACTGTAATAAGAAGGTTCGGAGGGTTACTAAAGCACATATTTTCGAAGAAGTACCTGTTGATGGAAATCTTTGCAAGGATGAGTCAGCATTGAACGGAGACCTATCCACTTTTGCAAGGGAGTAGGTTACATCCCTTAAAACACACTAACAAGTATGAGAGTATCTAGAAGATTGTACCTGCTTTACCATCACTTCATGGACATGATGGGGAGAAGATGAAGCCTGCTACTATCACCCGAGTCAGTTCAATTTTTTAAAGACTAGCTACTAAAGAAGGTTGTTAAGTTGGTGAGTTACTCAAATGAGTGGGATGTGCAGTATCCCCTTGCATGAATAAATAAATTCTAAGGGGCATCAGAACTGTCAGATGATCTTAAAAATCAACTGTAGTTTTGCCTACTTGCATTCTCGTTTGGTTCCGTTTAAGAAGCAGAGTTGATACCACCATAGTTACTACCGATTACACCGTTACTAGACCCGCGGTCTGTCGACCAGTCAAGTCACATTTGGGACCAAGAATTCTACCAATCACCAACCTTAAGGATGTTCCTAAAGTCCCAAAGGAAAAGATGAAGAAACTGCCTAGTACTATATCTGGTCTGCACCATGGGGGCATAGTTTTCCTCGATATACTGATGTTCCTACCGAGACACTCCATCGTAAGACATCACCGTTAAAGAAAAAGGTATGGATAGTTGTTGTACCAATAGAGTCCAGTGAGCCCACAGGGCAAGTTCATGGAATGAAGCAAGGGTCCAAAGTATCTGACATTGTCGCAGCAATTGCTAGCGAGATGGAGCAGCAAGTAGAGGATGTCCAGCAAAGTCCTCCCGATCTTAAGGTGCTACAAGAATCTATAATTGAAGAAAAGTTCAAAAAGCTCAATATTGAGATTTCCGAGTTGGCCCGATAACATGGAGTTTCCATTGATGATGATGAAGATTTTGACTTTAACAAGTACCTCAAAGAGGATTTCATGAATGTACATGTCATTGAAACCAGAGCTACTGCATCTACGCGCGACGCTAAACCTCTCATCGAAAAGAATGTCATAGATGAGCTGCGTAGAGCTATCTTCTTAAGGGATGAACAAGTCAGCCTATTAAAGAAAAGGATGAAACAGATGGCCACAACCATGACTGCCATGGCCACAGTCCAAGGACAATCTCAACCCCCACAGTTAGCCTCTCCAGAAGTTAACCAAAGATTATACATTTCACAGATGAAAGGAGAGAAGTTGCCTCAGCAAACAGGGATGAGCAACCAAAGATGGATTCTCCATCAAGCGCCTTATCAGAGAAGGAATTTAAGCAAATGGTTGAACAAGCTCAGGAGGCCTTAACTCAATTTATAGGTGGTGCATTGGTTTTAAAGGGTAGACCTTTCCCAGAGGAGTTCAATGTTGTACCCTACTCTAAGGTTTTTGTGTCGCCAAACTTTAAGATATTCGATGGGACTGAAAATCTCAGACAACACATAGTATATTTTCAAGCCAATTGTGGTAATACTGGAGGTAACAAAGCCTTGATTTTTTGTCAGTTTGTCAACACCTGTCAGGAATTGCTTTTGACTGGTATGTCGAATTACCCAACGGATCAGTTAAAACATTTACCAAGCAAGAACAGTTGTTCATGAAAAGATTTTCAGAGCGCAACATCATGTCTCTATTGGAGATCTCATAATGGAGAAGCAGAAGCCTAATGAGACATTAGTGGATTATATTTTGCGGTGGAGAAACCTTAGCATGAAATGTAAACCTTAGCTACAGGAACATCACAAGATTGAGATCTTACTCAAGAGCATTCATGGGCCAGTAGCTTTCATGCTCAAGGGACTCACCATAAATCTTTTGAGAAGCTACTCAGCGAGGCCAGCAGTCTTCAAGAAGAAGTCAAACATATGGATTCTCATGAGAAATCTAAGGAAACTAGAATATTTGAAAAGAAATCAGGATTAGTGGCAACTGTCGATAAAGAAAAACAACCAATGAAGATACATGTAGAAAATCCTCATCAGTCATTGTCACAACATGCTCAAAAACAGACATAACAATACGACCAGTCTAGCTAGCGACTGCCTCAGGGAGGATCATACCGAGCAAAGAATAAGAGAATATCTCTAGCAGAATGATAGAAAGTGGTATATTCCTTCAAAGATGAAGCCATATCCTAGATGTCCAGAAGTCTGATGAAGAAGCCTGAGTTCAGAATACGAGATCCAAAGAAACCTGAAGAGGTCGACAAGAAGGATCAACCAAATTATTGTCCATATCACAGATTGCTTGGACAAACTATAGAAGAATGTTTTGTCTTCAAAGATTGACTCGAGAAAAATCTTAAAGAAGGAAATATAACGATCTCAAAAGAATATTTAAAAGAACCTGATAAAGGTTCCATAAATATGATTTTGGCTGAGCCAATATCTCCGAGTGACCAATATACTGGAAAAGATGGATGGAGTACGACTTGGAACAAACTCATGAGGGTTCTGAATCAGATTCAGTATGCATCAAAACAAACTCCCATTCATAGTCTTCAGCCTGCCAAACCCGAGATGAAGATTTTGTCAAAATATTCATCATCATCAAAGAAGAAGAAGAAGAACACCACCACAAATTCTAATAGCACCAAGGGTAGGATATGGGCTACCTCTGCTATATTAGTTATCTCAGATTTGAGGAAAAAAAATNGATAACACAATTTTCATAATTCCTCAACAGAATTCCTATACTTATTACTGATTCATGATAAGAAGAATAATATTTTCATATTTAGTGCTTTTCTTCTACAAATACTCTAGTTATTTTTTTAAGTTAATATTTTATCAAAATATTAAAAATACCAAAAATATTTAAGCATTCATTACTGAAAAATATGGGGTTAGTTTAATTTCATATTTTTCCAAACTATATATACATATGTAAATTAAACGTCCTTCCAAAGTGGGTGATGGGATTTTGATTCCGACGACCGATAGTTTGTAATGGGCAACTCCTCAATTGAAATAGTGTCAATAGCTTCTGGCGACTCCGCTGGGGACTAGCTTTTCTCTCCATTTAAATCAAGAAATATTATCTTCATACATCGGTAATGTGTTCATGTCCCTCATGAACCAAATTACCCTTCTTTCGTTAGCATGCTTTACCCATTTCTATCTTAAGAAAGTACAGCCAACTCTTTGGACTTCAGGACCATCTGTTTGACCACCTTTGAACAGAGGGGTTCAGGAGGCCATTAAGGACTTTTTAATCTTCATATGGGGCCGGACCCCCAATAGGTGCGTTAGTGGACTAGTTCCACATGGGCATTATGTGTTGTTAAGTTGGTCTCGCACTGGGCCTTGAACTTCACCTATTCCCTTTTGAGTTTGATTTGTTGTTTTATAAATTAAATCAAATTACATCATGTTGCACGTGCTCTTTAGTTCTCCTTATATTAATTAAATCTTTCTACTTTCAAACTATTTTTACTAAAATTTTAAAACCTCCACAAATTAAATAAGGACTTACCCGGTCTACAGATTGACCTCTATTAATTTTAGTGCTCACACTAGGATTACAATGTATTGGTCAAATAACTAACCCCAAATCTTTCTTTTTGAAGCGGCTACAATGGCGTCCCTAATACTCACTTTTTCTTACAACCTATTGACAAGTTGTGATGTCTGCAATGTTGCTCTCACCATCAAGTTTGGAGCAGGATTTGAAGATCTCGAGGTCATTCTCGGGAAAGCCCCGTTCTTCATAATGAAAGTTGTTGTTCCAGAGGTTCAAGAATCGTCTGCCGAGTTTAACCTGAACTGCCCTCAATATTTTCCTTCATACAAGAAGGTCAAGACTACTGCTTCCATGGCACCTACCAAGCCTGCTATTCTCGTTGATGCTAAGGAAAAATGGGATATGATCTTTAAAAACCCANGCAACCTATCGACAAGTTGTGATGTCTGCAATGTTGCTCTCACCATCAAGTTTGGAGCAGGATTTGAAGATCTCGAGGTCATTCTCGGGAAAGCCCCGTTCTTCATAATGAAAGTTGTTGTTCCAGAGGTTCAAGAATCGTCTGCCGAGTTTAACCTGAACTGCCCTCAATATTTTCCTTCATACAAGAAGGTCAAGACTACTGCTTCCATGGCACCTACCAAGCCTGCTATTCTCGTTGATGCTAAGGAAAAATGGGATATGATCTTTAAAAACCCAATTGAAGGATCGGTTGTCCCGCCGTCAGTATTTGAAATTGGATCAAGTTTTAGGACTATAGTGTTAACCCAAACCCAAAGGAAAAACTGTAATAAGAAGGTTCGGAGGGTTACTAAAGCACATATTTTCGAAGAAGTACCTGTTGATGGAAATCTTTGCAAGGATGAGTCAGCATTGAACGGAGACTTATCCACTTTTGCAAGGGAGTAGGTTACATCCCTTAAAACACACTAACATGTATGAGAGTATCTAGAAGATTGTACCTGCTTTACTATCACTTCATGGACATGATGGGGAGAAGATGAAGCCTGCTACTATCACCCGAGTCAGTCCAATTTTTTAAAGACTAGCTACTAAAGAAGGTTGTTAAGTTGGTGAGTTACTCAAATGAGTGGGACGTGCAGTATCCCCTTGCATAAATAAAGAAATTCTAAGGGGCATCAGAACTGCCAGATGATCTTAAAAATCAACTGTAGTTTTGCCTACTCGCATTCTCGTTTGGTTCCGTTTGAGAAGCAGAGTTGATACCACCATAGTTACTACCGATTCCACCATTACTAGACCCGCGGGCTGTCGACCAGTCAAGTCACATTTGGGACCAAGAATTCTACCAATCACCAACCTTAAGGATGTTCCTAAAGTCCCAAAGGAAAAGATGAAGAAACTGCCTAGTACTATATCTGGTCTGCACCATGGGGGCATAGTTTTCTTTGATATACTGATGTTCCTACCGAGACACTCCATTGCAAGACATCACCATTAAAGAAAAAGGTATGGATAGCCGTTGTACCAATATACTCCAGTGAGCCCACAGGGCAAGTTCATGGAATGAAGCAAGGGTCCAAAGTCTCTGACATTGTCACAGCAATTGCTAGCGAGATGGAGCAGCAAGTAGAGGATGTCCAGCAAAGTCCTCCCGATCTTAAGGTGCTACAAGAATCAATAATTGAAGAAAAGGTCGAAAAGCTCAATATTGAGATTTTCGAGTTGGCCCGATAACATGGAGTTTCCATTGATGATGATGAAGATTTTGAATTTAACAAGTACCTCAAAGAGGATTTCATGAATGTACATGTCATTGAAACCAGAGCTACTGCATCTACGCGCAACGCTCAACCTCTCATCGAAAAGAATGTCGTAGATGAGCTGCGAAGAGCTATCTTCTTAAGGGATGAACAAGTCAGCCTATTAAAGAAAAGGATGAAACAGATGGCCACAGCCATGACCGCCATGGCCACATTCCAAGGACAATCTCAACCCCCACAGTTAGCCTCTCCAGAAGTCAATCAACCAGAGATTATACATTTCACAGATGAAAGGAGAGAAGTTGCCTCAGCAAACAGGGATGAGCAACCAAAGAAGGATTCTCCATCAAGCGCCTTACCAGAAAAGGAATTTAAGCAAATGGTTGAACAAGCTTGGGAGGCCTTAACTCAATTTATAGGTGGTGCATTGGTTTTAAAGGGTATACCTTTCCCAGAGGAGTTCAATGTTGTACCATAGTCTAAGGTTTTTGTGTCGCCAAACTTTAAGATATTCGATGGGACTGAAAATCTCAGACAGCACATAGCATATTTTCAAGCCAGTTGTGGTAATACTGGAGGTAACAGAGCCTTGTTTTTTTGTCAGTTTGTCAACACCTGTCAGGAATCGCTTTTGGCTGCTATGTTGAATTACCCAACGGATCAGTTAAAACATTTACCAAGCAAGAACAATTGTTCGTGAAAAGATTTTTCAGAGCGCAACATCATGTCTCTATTGGAGATCTCATAATGGAGAAGCATAAGCCTAATGAGACATTAGTGGATTATATTTTGCGGTTAAGAAACCTTAGAATGAAATGTAAACCTTAGCTACAGGAACATCACACGATTGAGATCTTACTCAAGAGCATTCATGGGCCAGTAGCTTTCGAACATCAAACGATTGAGATTCTACTCAAGAGCATTCATGGGCCAGTAGCTTTCATGCTTAAGGGACTCACCATAAATCTTTTGAGAAGCTACTCAGCAAGGCCAGCAGTCTTCAAAAAGAAGTCAAACATATGGATTCTCATGAGAAACCTATGGAAACTAGAATATTTGAAAAGAAATCAGTAACAGTGGCAACTGTCGATAAAGAAAAATAACCAATGAAGATGCATGTAGAAAATCCTCATCAGTTATTGTCACAACATGCTCAAAAACAGACATGACAATACGACCAGTTTAGCCAGCGACCGCCTCAGGGAGGATCATACCGAGCAAAGAATAAGAGAATATCTCTGGCATAATGATAGAAAGTGGTATATTCCTTCAATAATGAAGCCATGTCCTAGATGTTCAGAAGTCTGATGAAGAAGCCTGAGTTCAAAATACGAGATCCAAAGAAACCCGAAGAGGTCAACAAGAAGGATCAACCAAATTATTGTCCATATCACAGATTGCTTGGACAAACTATAGAAGAATTTTTTGTCTTCAAAGATTGACTCGAGAAAAATCTTAAAGAAGGAAATATAATGATCTCAAAAGAATATTTAAAAGAACCTGATCAAGGTTCCATAAATATGGTTTTGGCTGAGCCAATATCTCCGAGTGACCCATATACTGGAAAAGATGGATAGAGTACGACTTGGAACAAACTAATGAGGGTTCTGAATCAGATTCAGTATGCATCAAAACAAACTCCCGTTCTAGTCTTCAGCCTGCCAAACCCGAGATGATGATTTTGTCAAAATATTCATCATCATCAAAGAAGAAGAAGAAGAACACCACCACGAAGTCTAATAGCACCAAGGGTAGGATATGGGCTACCTCTGCTATATTAGTTATCTCAGATTTGAGGAAGAAAATCCTTGAACCCTTAACCTTGTATGATTATCTTTTCACCCTTTTGGGGTCTTATGAATATAATGATTATGATTTCGGCTACATTTTAATTGTTTCTGGTGATAACATAACTAATTTTAACCAAACTAGCCTCAATCTTGATTCATAAAATGATCCTCAAATTGTACTAAAGTCTGATGAACTCGTTGACAAGACTGAAGAAGACATCGACAATATCGCCCACAACAGCACCGGGAGTGAAGAACCATTCCTCGAGCNAAAAAATCCTCGAACCCTTAACCTTGTATGATTATCTTTTCACCCTTTCGGGGTCTTATGAATATAATGATTGTGATTTCGGCTACATTTTAACTGTTTCTGGTGATAACATAACTAATTTTAACCAAACTAGCCTCAATCTCGATTCATAAAATAATCCTCAAATTGTACTAAAGTCTGATGAACTCATTGACAAGACTGAAGAAGACATCGACAATATCGCCCACAACAGCACCGGGAGTGAAGAACCATTCCTCGAGCACCACGGTGCATCACTCGCCATTAACTTAGATTTTTTTGACAAAGAAGAAACACCGAAAGATTCAACAATGGTACCTCAAGAAGAAGAAATTGTAGAAGTAAATTTAAAGAGTGGGAGAGTGTCACCCCCAAGAACAGCTCCAGTGGATATTGGAAAGCAAATAGTAACTCGAGAAAAGCTACCTCCACGTCCATTAGTGGAAGAACAACCTAACCAAGAGAAAATTAGAGGATCATACAAAGTGGATTACAATTTGCTTGCTCATCTTAGGAAGTTGCCAGCCAAACTAAGCATCTACGATGCTCTANACATAAGTGAATTTAAGAAGTGGGAGAGTGTTACCCCCAAGAACAGCTCCAGTGGATAAAGGAAAGCAAATAGTAACTCAAGAAAAGCTACCTCCACGTCTATTAGTGGAAGAACAACCTAACCAAGAGAAAATTAGAGGATCGTACAAAGTGGATTACAATTTGCTTGCTCATCTTAGGAAGTTGCCAGCCAAACTAAGCATCTACGATGCTCTAATCCTGTCAAAGGAGATGAGAGAGTTTATGGTTACAGCTTTGCTTGACCTAGAAATTTGCTTAGCCCAGTTGACCACCACATCCTCAGATGAAGTTTTCCAGATGAAAGAACAGCCTGGGATAACCTTTACAGATGAAGATTTGCTGCTTGGTACCACCGACCATAATCGTCTACTCTATATCTCCGTTAACATCGGCAGAATTCTGTTGTCCAGTGTTTTAGTAGATCATAGAGTATCACTCAATTTGATGAGCCTACGAACATTGGCCTATTTGGATATTGAAGCTCAAGAGCTTACGGTCGATAAAATGATGCTAAGAGGATTCAACCAAAAGGGAGAAAGAGCCTAGGATCAATTACATTACTTATTGAAATTGGAGAACTAGTAACAACCACTAAGTTCCATATCATCGACGCCTGGACCTCTTTTAATGCTCTACTTGGTCGACCATGGATTCATGAACACAACATTGTTCCATCATCTCTACACCAATGCATTAAGTACTACAAGGAAGGACAAGAACATTTCATCAAGGGAGATCTACAATGGTTTTCAGTTCATGAAGTTGGAATTCATGAAGATGACGCATGCTACGCACCTCCAAAGAAAATTGTCTTCTCTAGTAAAATTGTGACAGATTCAGAAGAATTACAATGACAGTGTCATTCAACTCCGCTTCAGCAATCTTCCACCAACCTTTTGTAGCGATTTGGTGGGGGATCTTTTAGTTAGAGCACCCGAGGTTGAAGTCGGGGACGTGGATGAGCAAGAACAAATTAATTATTGAAAGGAGGCAGTTCTGAAGATGAAATAATGATGGTAAAATAGAAGAAACCTCGATATGAGATATCCTTAGAAGATACAAAGCAAAGAAAATATGAGATAATGTATGATCGGGTAAATCACTATGTGAACACTATGATCCTTACTCTGATTCTCCCTCAAAAGGTTAAAAGTTTTGAGGTCAAGGAAGTCCATAGCACTGGTTCAAAGTTGATCATGTTTTTTTGTGCTTCTACTTCTGTTAATCTTGAGAATCATGTAAATTTGGATGATGGCTCTAATAAATTAATGGAATTGCATTTTGGTTACTTTTCAATTTTTGTACAAAAGTTAATTCAACAAGGAAATTTTCCAAAATAAATACCAAAAGATAAACTACAACTTTTTGAAAAATTATGGGATGTTAAAAGTCGAGCTCCCAGCTCAAAAGAGGGTCTCAGATTTGGTAAAGTCGAACCAGTTAATGATTCATAATTTTGTTTGGTTGTTACTAGAAAATTGAAAGAGGACTGCCTTGATATAGAGGATGACTCTAGTGATCAGCTATAGAAGATGCTTTGCCATAATTTGAAGAAGAAATCAAGTAAACTATTGATGAATTGAAGGAATTTAACCTCGGGATGGAAGAACAACCCTGAACTACATTTATAAGTTCTCTACTCAACAATGAGGAATCTTTAGAATTGATCAAACTGTTAACATAATTCAAAGATTGCTTCGTATTGAGTTATGATGAAATGTCAGGACTGTTAGCAGAGGTTGCAGTTCATAAGCTCGGGGTAGACAAAGATATGACCCCAGTAAAACAAACTCCTAGAAGAATGCACCTCGAAATAGAATAATAAGTAATAGCCGACGCGAAGAAGTTAATAGATGTTAACTTTATAAAAGAAGAGCAATACCCCACATGGTTAGCCAACATTCTACTTGTTAAGAAGAAAAATGGACAAATCTGTGTATGTGTCGACTTCAGAGATCAACAAAGCATGTCCAAAAGATGAGTTCCTGTTAGCGATACCGGAAATGATGGTGGATATTGCTTCAATACATGAAATTTTCTCATTCATGGACAGGTCGTTGGGGTATAATAAAATCAAGATGGCTCCAGAAGATGCAACACTTACAGCCTTCAGGACACCTACCAGTATTTTCTGCTACACAGTGATGTCGTTTGGACTGAAGAATGCTAGAGCAACATATCAACAAGCTATGACAAAAATCTTTGATGACCTCATTTACAATCAAGTAGAATGCTACTTAGATGATTTGGTCATCAAAAGTAAATGAAAAAAAGACCATTCGTACGATTTGAGAATCATGTTCAAATGGTTACAATGACTTGACCTTAAAATGAATACCTTAAAGTGCGCCTTCGGCGTTACCTTTGAAAATTTTTTAGGATTTGTTGTCTGTCATCGGGGAATTGAGATTGACCCGGATAAGATTAAAGCTATCTTGGAAATGTCTCCACCCAAAATCTTGAAAAAACTACGTTCTTTCCACGGGAAGTAGGCATATCTGAGACGCTTTATTTCTAATTTCTCAGGTAGATGTCAGCCCTTCTCGACATTAATTAAAAATGATGCCTAATTTGTTTGGGAAGAGAAATGTAAGTGAGCTTTTCAAGACGTTAAATAATATTTAATGACACCTCCTATTTTGGCAGCCCCTATCCCAGGGAAACCTTTAATACTTTGTACCACGGCCTTAGATGACTCTCTTGGAGCCCTCTTAGCCCAAGTCAATGATGAGGGTAAAGAAAACACACTCTAATAAATGAGTCGTCATCTAATACCAATTGAAGTAAGGTATCCACCAATTGAGAAGCATTGTCTAGCTTTGATTTTTGCCACTCAAAAGCTTAGTCAAAACATGCTTTCTCACAAGGTTACCCTAATTTCAAAAGTTAATCTGTTGCAATATTTATGACACGACCAACACATTTCGGGCGTCTAACAAGATGGTCAATGATTTTTTTGCAATTAGATCTTTTATTCCCCTCCGTGCTATCAAGTGACGAATTTTAGCAGACTTCCTTGCTGCACACCCACTTTCAACTGGGTCCCCTCTTAATGATAAGTTACCATATGAACAAGTTTTACAAATGGAATTCTCCAGTGTGCAACGTTGGGAGATGTACTTCGACGGAGCTTCGTCAGCCAAAAAAAGACTAAGGATAAGGTACAGTTATACCGGCAAAGCAAGGAATGGTTTGATCTTTATCACGTCAGATAAGGGTATGTTGAGGTTCTCCTATCACCTGACAGAGCCATGTAACAACAACAAAGCAGAATATGAAGGCTTAGTTACCGGATTGGAGTTGGCATTTTCTTTAATAACTCGTCATCCAACAAGTCACCGGACGATACAAGATTTTGAAACCAAGGTTAGTAGAATATCATCAATACACGATGAAGCTACTGGGGCAAATTTCCAATGTAACTTTCTACTGAATTCCTAGGGGAGATAATGCCCATGATGAAGCTCTAGCAAAACTTGCTAAGGAGCTGGCATGTCCCCCGGAAGATTCCGTTGGTATTACAGTACAAGGAAGACAAGTTTTGTCTCAAGTAGACCTCGACGATCTACTTAAGCTTGGAAAAGAAAAAGAAATGATGATTGCGGTTGCTAATAACAATGAAGATTGGTGTAAGCCACTAATAAAATATTTGCATACTGAAAACCTGCCAGAGGACAAGTCAGCAGCACACCGTATCACAAAAAGGGATATGTCATACGCTCTAGTAGGTGATGTCCTCTATAGAAGATCATTTGATCAAATGTGGCTACGATGCCTAAGCAGAACAGAAGCATAGATTATTGTTAAAGAATTACACGTCGGATTCTGTGGCACTCACTAATCAGGGCTGAAGATAAAAATGATGATCAAGAGACTCAGATAGTATTGTCCAGCAATGATATCCGACTGTATGGATACAGCCAGAAGATGTCACCAGTGCCAAGTGCATGGGGTGTTCTTGCACCAACCTCCAAATGTGCTACACCCAACAGTCGCCTCGTGGCCATTCGAGTGTTGGGGCATAAAAATAATAAGTCTGATAGACCCTCCGTCTTCCAAAGGACACAGATTCATACTTGCCAATACATATTACTTTTCCAAATGAGAAGAGGCAGTGCTGTTATGAGAGGATATAACACAACACGTCCTTCAATTCATCAAGAGCCAAGTTGTCTACCGTTTTGGGGTTCTGCACATAATAATCTCTAACAATGGGACAGCTTCAAAAGCACCAAAATCAACAATTTTATAAAAATGGGATAGACTAAAGATACTCTATAGTTTACTATCCTAGAACAAATGGCCTGGCTGAGGCCTTCAACAAGACACTGGTATAGATTTTAAAGAAGACACTGGATGAAAATAAAAGAGATTAGCATAACAAATTACTATAAGCTTTGTGGGCCTATCGAAAGACGTTCAAGGTTCCCACTCAGTGTACTCCCTACATGCTCGTGTACGGGTTCGAGGCCGTACTACTGTTAAAAGTTCAGATGCCGTCTCTCAGGGTCACTGTCGCTAATCAACTGACAACAAAAGAAAGTGCAAAACTCTGACTCGAGGAACTAGAGAGTCTTGAAGGAAAATGACTAGAAGCACAACAATATTTGGAGCTTTATCAAGAAAAGATGGTACAAGCTCTTGACAAATTGGTCCACTTGAGGACATGCAAAATTGGTGATCTCGTACTCGTGCTCAAAAGGCGCATTCTTGCATGCCACAAGATAGGCAGAAAATTTGAGCCAACTTGGGAGAGACCATTTGTCATGAAAAAGGTCTACACATGAGGAGCCTATCAGCTAGTAGATTTATGGGGTGAAAGAACCATGTTGCGAATCGATGGATGATACCTGAAGACATACTATGCAACTTGACATTATTTGACATGAAATTTTGATCGTGCTGGGTTATTTATTTGGACAAACGTCTGTTATCGGGTCTAAAAAATTTTGTAATAAAATTAATCTCAATAAAATGAAAGCTTTTTGAAAGTACATGATTCGGCTTTATTATTTCTACATTTTAAATTTGATATTCTACAAAATTAAACAAAATACATACATAAATGAACAACTTTCTCACCAACATAAACTAAAAATTTCTTTAATAAACACTTTGTTTTGTTCTTGTTCCTGTTAAATTTCAACTCACTGATGTTTTTTTCATGTTTTCTGCACAAAAAAAAATGTCAGGTCAGAGGTTGATCTTTAGCTTCAAAGATGGCTAGAACCTCACACTTAAGGAGAAAAGGGCGCCACAAGATGGCAGCATAGACTTCGACATGGAATTCAGTCAAGTCGACATGGACTATGAGGGTCCTTTGATGGATTCGGTTAGACGTCAGAAAAAAGAAGGTCTACCATTGCTACTAAGGGTAAGTGACCAAAGAAAAATATGTTGAGATTTTCATACCTATTTTACACTGTTATTGATGATATTGCACTTTAAAGAAAGGTATTTTTGATGTTTTGTTGCAAGAATAATGAATTAGGGTCATTGGAGCAAAAAGATGCAAAAAAGAGCGAATTTGGAGCGAAAAGGACCAAAATGTGGAAATTGAACTTGGGCGCTGACGGCGCCATCGACCCGACGGTGAGATTTTCCTGAGACTCTAGAATTAATTCATTAAGAAGGTCCACTAACAGCGCCCTCGAGGCCGCCGACGGTGAGCTCGATAGTTATGCCCAATCAGGCTTTGGATAAGGCCAAATTTTGAAGGGATGCTTAGGCAACTCATGGGAAAGCTCATCCACAACTTTAAAACAATGTTTTGGCCGAAAATTGAAAAGGGAAGAAGCACTAGAGAGAGTTCCTGGAGGTTAGAAAGGTTTCAATAGTGTGTAAAAATTGTGAGGAATGCTTCTAGAGATTGTAAATGTGGAGGGAAAGTGAGAGATTCTTCCTCCTTGCTGCTTCGAAGAAGAATTTTGTGTGTTGTAAGGAAAGGAAGAAATTCAGAGGAACTTCGAGGAGTGTTCTTGGGGAGAAATTAGAGATAAGTTTTTTACTTGTTGTAGTTTATATGACTTTGATTTTATATATGAATTCTGATTTTTGTTGTGTTTTGCCCATGAGATCTGAGTAGTTTTCTCTGTCTTTCTCTTTGTCTTGAGATTTGTGAAATGGTGATTTGAATTGTATGTTTAAGAAATTATGATGATTTTTTCACTTTGATCTTAATTTACTTTCAATCTGGCCAATTGATTTGTTAAAATATGTTGAGGACAACTAATCGAGGTTTACATCCAAGATTCAGGGAGGTCAAAGCCTTTGGAAGTTGGGTGCAAATAAATAGGGAAATTTATTGGGCAAAGAATTGGAGATTTTAGAGTGACAGACTAAAATCCCCAATTCGGTCCTATCGTTTTTATCGGGTGTAAAATTGGAGATTTTAGAGTGATAGACTAAAATCCCCAATTCGGTCCTATCGTTTGGGTGTCAAGATTCAGGGAGGTCAAAGCCCTTGGAAGTTGGGTGCAAATAAATAGGGAAATAAAATTAATCGGGCATCAAATTGGAGATTTTAGAGTGACAGACTAAAATTCTCAATTTGATCCTATCGTTTGGGTGTTGAAGTGTAGATGTTAGCCCTCAGGCGAGGGGATCGTGGGAGCTCCTAAGTGAGATCTGGTATCCTCCCAGCCTAGCCACAGATTCAGTAAACAAGCGTAGGATTAGTCAATGTTCTTTATGCCTGGACCAAAGGGTAAAGAATAGGTATGCTCTTATTATAAAGTTTTGAGAATACTTCTCTAAGGATCTCCTAGTCCCCTTGCTACTCTCCTCAAGTCTATCCTTGCTTCATAATTTAAATTCTCCCTAATTCCCTCACAAATGCTCTCCTCCTCTATCCTACAACAAGACTCCTTAGATCTCCCTCCCTTCTTTTCTAAAATTATAAGAAAATGCTCCCTAAAAGCTCCTCTCCTCCATTTATTAACTTCCGCATTGTGTAGAGGAGCTGTTAAAAAATACTCAAGCAGTTTCTAGTGCTTATGGGTCAGTGAACTGGCGTCAGTAGGCACTCAATATGCCAATTTTGATATGGGTGCCAAGGCAACCTAAAACCTGGCATTAAGGTGATGATGCAGTGGTAACTTGGTGCCCACTATATGGTGCTTAGCACCACCCTATAGGGCTCCCAGGATGGGACTGACTCCTATGTGCTTAAAAAATCTGTCACCAAGGAGCCAGTTACTTGGGTACTCCTTTGCTCCATTTCTTCTCAACTTTGATCCACTTCTAATACCCATTGTTATTGCAAGAAAAACAAAAATTACCTTTCATGAAAGTATAACTTCATCCATTAAAATATGCAAAATACAAAGGAATTCAAGTATTCTTTTCTACAAATCAACAACCACCCACACTACCAACATTTTTGCTCAATTAGGCTAGTAGCCATAATAGTAGAAGAATAAAAATACACATAAGTATCATCACCATATTGAAATAGCCCACCAACAACCATAGCCTGTGATACCCAACTACCATTTTTATTCTCTTTTAGCTATGGACCTTTAGGTTTCTTCCACACTATCCTAAAAATTAGATTTATCATACATCTCCTCACCTGCTCATTAAAAAGGCCCACACCATAAAAGTAAAATTCATTGTAACCACCATATGTATAAGCATTATAGATATAAGTTAATGCATTAGATAACACCCTTGTTACAAAAACCATCACCTCCTGGTGCTTAGTCATGTTCTTTAACATCCAAAGGAACTAGCAAAAAATATAAAGAAGGATATTCAAAAAGTGTTTAGATTGCTTCCTTTAAAAATTAAGGTAAATCTCCAATCTATATCCACCTACTTGAGCATCATGGATACCCAACATCAGGCCCAATCGAGCCCGAACAAGAAGAGAAAATGGATGTTTAAAGAAAAAATGATCCTCATTTTCCTTACAAAGATTACCTTGTGAATGGAGTTTCAATCCCTTAAGTTTAAGAATATCATCTAGTGACAAAAGTTGAAGGTAGAGCCTCCAAAATAAAAAAAAAAAGGCATATATGGTTCGATAGATTTACTCTGAGTATTCATCCTCCCCACATGTAGATTAAGATATATAGTTTTAGTTATAGAATAGTAGAAAGAAAATATAGTAACCATGCTTTCTCTTTTATTCACATCTGTCGGGATCTTAGAAAAGACCAATGCACACACCTCCAGCACAATTTTCTTGAGTAGTCAAAGATTCCAAACATTATGGTTCCACAAATTAGCAACTTTCTAGTCCCCCATCTTCGCCTTAATGCTAGAAGATAAGTGCTAAATACACCATTTGTCATACCAAACAAAAATTTTTTTATTTCCTAAATTTCAATAGATGAACCTTTCAGCCCTTTCCCTAGTCTTAAGTAATGCTTTCCAGACTTTGGAATACCCCTACCTATAAGAAATTTGTGTCTGGTGTTTCTTTCTACAGTAATTTTTATGCTTAAATTCAGCCCAAAAAGATTTCCTGGGATGAAAATTGAGCCAATTTTTAATAGAAATAACTCTAAAACTATGCTAAAAATCCTAAAAACGGAAGCCACCAACTATAACTGACTTGCAAACCCTCTTGCAATTTGCCCAATGCTTTTTGTGTTTATCTACTACTCATAGAAATTTTTTAAAGCACAACTCTAAATAATGTTGTGTGCTCGACATAATTTTCAAAAATTGTAAGGCAAATAAAGGGATGGAGTTTATAGCCCTCTTAAGAAGAGTGATCCTGCCCTTATAAGTAAAGAAGGAATTCTTCACATCCATAATGCATGAATTAATAGCCTCCATGAACACCAGCGATATGAATCTCTTTAACCCTTCCTTTAAGAAAGTTCACCCCAAGTTATTTCAAAGGAACACTAGTTAATGCAAAACTAGTAAACTCCTTAATCCACTTCTCCAAGGTACTAGTCACATTTTTACTCACCACTAGTTGATATTTAGCCTTATTGAAGGCCATACCTGAAATATTTTGAAGGTTGTGTAGCACTTTGACAATAATTTTTTCTGCGGCCTTACATGCACGTGCAAAAATTATAGCATCATCTGCATAAACTAGGTGAATAATTTAAATTAAGTAGTGGGATGAGACCCGCAAGTTATTGAACATACGAGATAAATAATCAAATGCAATGATGAAAATAGTGGGTGAAAGTGGGTCACCTTGCTTAATTTCTCTACAAGAGGAGAAAAAAATCATATGAGATGCCATTAATAAGTGCACAATATTAACTGCATCCTTACATTCTTATTATAAAGGAGCAAAATTGTTCACTGAAACATCTTCCCTTCAGCACTACTAGAATAAAATCCCCATTTATGGTATCATATGTTTTTTTGAGATCTAGCTTCATAATTATGTTACCACTCCTGCATTTTCTATCTAAATTATGAATGATTTCTTTGGTTAGAAGTATGTTTTTTGTAATACATATACCCTTTTTGAATGCAGATTGATTGACTAAGATTACAAAAGATATAAGATTTGAAGTAGAGCCACTAATATTTTACTTATAATTTTAGAGATAATTGATGTAAGGCAAATTGGAATGAAGTGATCACATTATTATCTGATGTTGTTTTTGGGGAAAACAATAATGGTGGATGGTGGCGATCGGGGCTTGACGTCCGCATTTGCCGCCATATTTGTCCATTCTCTCAAGTCGTCTTGTCTTTTGTCGACAAGGATGTTGGAGTTGCCACTCTGTTTATCTATCTTATTGCCCTATTTTTCCAATTTACCTTAATCTTTTGGCTCAAGTAAAAGATCCTCAAGTATTAAAGGAATTAGGAAAAAGGGCAAGGGAAAATGATAGAAAACAAGAGAAATGCTGGGTGGTAAACTTATAGAGAAGACTCTAGAATGTCAAAATCTCATATAAGGATAACCACATAAATGGTCGGATAACCAGAGATTTAGGTTGATCACCTATTCTGAATTCTTAATTTTTCTATAGAAGCAAGTTCTTATAGTTAATTACATCTTAGGCAATTCTAGATTTACCTAAGAAAACTCCTGATTCTCATTAATACTCGTTCTTCTAAAATGTCAAGATTAAGGAAAGAAACATCAAATGTTTTATTCCTAGGGTAATATATTCCTAAGAATCTGATTCTACCTTAAGGGTTTTGATTTGTTTGTTCATGTAAAGTCATGTTGTTTTGTTTTTTTTTTTGTCATTTTATTTTTGTTTTGTCATTTTGTTGTTTTATATTTTTATTGTCATTTTTTTTTTCATGGCTATCCTAAAAGTTCTGATTTTATGGCTATCCTAAAAGTTCTGGTTTTGTGTTATGTCATGTCATTTTATTTTATTTTGTTTGTTTTTGTCTGGTTTTGTTATCTTGAAATTTGGTTTCGAATGTCGTCTTGCAAAATAGAGTTAGCACACCCTATAACATGCAAAGCAAATCTAGAGCAAAATTTTGTTTTAATGTCTTCAATAAACCAGCAAAAGAGAACATGATTAGCATAAAATCATGTTGTCATATTTATCAATTATAGTTGGTCATTTAATTGGTTGAATAATTTTTAAATGACCCGATCAAGATGTCTATGGCTCCGTCGTCCCGGGGCCAATTCAAATTTACTTAGCCCAAATGATGTTTAAACAAGGACTCGAAGATTCTTGTCAGCAACCATAGATTACGTCATCCAAGAAATCTTACTAAATTTGAACGCAGATGTTTAAGTTGTGTTTTACAGTCCTTTAAATGAATTTTATGTCATTTATGCCGGTAAGTTAGATTTTTATGATATCATTTGTTTTAGGTCATATGTCAATTAGAGCTGAGAGAGTTTAATTGAAACCTAAGATTAAGGTTTAATCTCAGGAAAACTGAAGATGATTCATGTTCAATGTAGGTAGCACCTAGAGTTTTAAGTCCAATGTGGATAGGACTTAAGATGTTTAGGTTCAATATAGGTAGAACCTAAAGATTGGAAATGGTTTAAGTCCAATGTATATAGGACTTAAGATGTTTTAGGCTCAATGTAGGTAGAACCCAAGGGTTGAATTGGTTTTAATTCCAATGTAGTTAGGACTTAAGGTATTTAGGTTTAATGTTGGTAAAACCTAAGGATTGAATTAGTTTTAAGTCCAATGTAGTTAGGACTTAAGGTATTTAGGTTCAATGTAGGTAGAATTTAAAGATTGAATTGGTTTTAAGTCCAATGTAGTTAGGACTAAAGGTATTTAGCTCAATCTAGGTAGAACCTAATGTTTGGGTTAACTTAAATTCAAGTGAGGTTAAACTCAAGTTAAGTTTTGGTTAAGTTAGGTTCAATATGGGTTGAACCTGATGTTTGGGATAACTTGAATTCAAGTTAGGTTGAAGTCATATTAGGTTTTGGCTAAGTTAGTTTCAATATAGGTTGAACTCAATGTTTGGGTTAACTTCAGTTCAAGTTAGGTTGAACTCAAATTAGGTTTTGGTTATGTTAGGTTCAATGTGGGTTGAACCTAATGTTTGGTTTAACTTGAGTTCAAGTTAGGTTGAACT
>JXCR01139556.1:156278-187525 GCA_002079205.1 Phalaenopsis hybrid cultivar
TGACTGAAACTTCCATCAGTCTCAACCTTCACCCAAGGGTGCAAAGGATTGAGCCAAAGCACAGTAGAAAGATGGTTTCTAGCACTAGAGACAGCCACATTCCCCAATTGAGAATAGATATTTGGGAACCCCATGTTTTGGATTAGTTTCAAAAAAAAAACTCATACAATTACTCACTACCTATGAATAAGACAAGGAACTTCCTCAAATCTGAGTTTATTCCTTGCAATTACCCTTGAGATAGTAGAGAGGTGAGAATCCTGCCACTCTGACCAATAGGCCTCAAATGAGAATTAGGAGAGATTAACTGTAGATATAGAAAGCTATGTCATCACATCATTCCAAACTTTTAGAGCAAAAGAACATTTGAAGAATAAATGGTCCAAAGAATCCTCCTCCACCTTGCACAAACAACACCAAGAGCGGCCCCTCAACCCCTTGAGTTTAAGGATTTCATCAGTTGGAAGAAGTTTTTAAAGTAGTTTCCAAAGAAAAAAAACATGGAGGGGGTGAAGAATTTGTTCCAAAAATAATTCCCCCAATTTAGTTTTGCCCAACCCTACNTTAGGGTTTGAACTAATTTATTTGTCCAACTTAATCAAAGCTGACCAGTTTAGTCAATGTGGTGGTCATTAGGTCATGAACTGACCAATTTGACCAAAATTGACTATATGAGTGAAATTGGATTAATTAGATTAATTGACTTTTTGGTCACCAAAATGACCTCTTAAGCAAGGTTTGACCAAATTAGGGCTTATTACCACTGATTTGACCATTTTAGGTTTTAAACTGGTTAATTGGTTTGAGTTGACCATAATGGTCCAATTTGACTAAAATTGATCAATTTGACCCAAAATTGACTATATGAGTCAAAATTGATCAATTAGATCATTTAAATGTCAATGTTGACTTTTTGATTACGAAGATGACCATTAAGTCAAAAATTTGACCAGGTTAGAGTCTGTCACCACTAATCTGATCATTTTAGAGTTTATTATTGTTAATATTCAAAAATAATGTTTTGAGGGTTATTTTAATTTCTAGGGTTTTAGAATAGTCCAAAGAAGTCAATATTGGTAGACTTCTTTATCTTAATAACCACAATGATCATTTTCAAGTCTTTTGAATGTGTATCAGGATCTTAAGTCTTAAGATTCTTCAACTAAAAAAAAATTTGTCCATGAATGTTATTTTAAGACATTCATTAAAAGTGAGGTCAGCAACAGATTATACAGTATGAAATACAATAAATACGTATGGAGAATCAAAACAAGCTCAGTTTATGGTTGGAGTTCAATATCATTGTCTGAGAGGGGAGGCCTCAATCAGACAAGTTGACCAGTTTTGACCATAGTTGACAAATGTAGGTCCAGGGTTGACTATGATGACTCACTTGACCATGTCATGGTTAGTTTAGTCATGAGGGTATTAGAGGTATGACTTAGGTTTGACCAGGGTTGACCAAGGTTGACCAAAGTTGACCAGAATGGTCAAATTTATCATATGTGTTTTCTTGACCATATGGTGGTCATTTGGGTCTATAAATGATCAAATGGTCAAAGTGGTGACCATGGAGGTTCGCTTTAGTCATTTTGACCAATAGTTGGTCAATGGTGTCTGTAGTTGACCAAATGGTCCAGTTTGACCATTTTGGTGTTTTAAAATGATCAAATAATCCAATTTGACTATTTTTAGGGTTTAAACTGATTCATTGGTCCAAATTAACCAAAGTTGACCAATTTGACCAAAATTGACTAGTTTGACTAAAATTGACTATTTGGGTCAAAGTTGACCAATTGGATCAATTAAATGTCAATGTTGACTTTATGATCATTATGGTGACCATTAAGTCAAAACTTACCAGATTAGGGTTTGTCACCACTGATCTGATCATTTAGGGTATTGTCATTGTTAAGCTCCAAAAGGAGTGTTTTGAGGGTTATTTCAATTTTTAAGATTTTAATAACACTATGTATGTCTAAATAATTCAATGTTGGTAGAACCTTTAATGATCACAATGATCATTTTAGGTCTTTTAAATGTGTTTGAGAATCTTAAATCATAAGATTCCTCAAGTTGAGTTTGGTCTATGGATGTTATTTTAAGACCTTCACTAAAAGTGAGGTCAACAAATGGGCCCCCAATATGTGTGGGATACTGAACAAGTATGCCACACATATTGGTGTTGACCAAAATGGTTAGTTGTCGATAACGCCGTATCCTCATATGGTCATTATGAATATTGTATAAAAGAGTGACAAGGCCATATCAAATAGTCAGATGAAAATGGATGTCATATTTTCTCAAAGAAGGAACTAAGGGAAAACTAAGTTTCCTATAGCAAGGGAGAGAATGGATACCATACCATCTCTTAGAAATGTTAGATGTTTATCTGTCGATTTTGAGAAGGAATGTTATACGACTAATATCCTATCTCAAAGAAAGAGCTAAAGGAATATCATGTTTTCTATAGCTAGGGAGAGAATGGATACCATACCATTTCTCGAAAATGTTAGATGTCTATCTGTCGATTTTAAGAAGGAATGATATATGACTTATATCTTATCTCAAAGAAAGAGCTAAGGGAACACCATGTTTCCTATAGTTAGGGAGAGAATGGATACCATACCATTCCTCAGAAATATCAGATGTTGATATGTCAATTTTGAGAAAGAATGCTATATGACTTACATCTTATCTCAAAGAGAGAGCTAAGGGAACACCATGTTTCCTATAGCTAGGGAGAGAATAGATACCATACCATTATTTGGAAATGTCAGATATTAATATGTCGATTTTGAGAATGAATGTTATACGATTTACATCCTATCTCAAAGGAATAACTACTGGAAAACAAAAGCTCCTTATCATAAAGGTCTTTATATTCAATAGTTGGCGATAAGTAGATGTCATAATCCATTTAAGGAGGCCTTATACTACAACCTAGAGATGTTAAATGTCAATGTCTGTCAATTTTGAGAAGGAATGTTATACGACTTACATCCTATCTGAAAGGAATAACTACTGGAAAGCTAAAGCTCCTTATCAAGAAGGTCTTTATTTTCAATAGTTGACAATAAGTAGATGCCATAATCCATTTAAGGAGGTCTTACACTACAATCGAGAGATGTTAAATGTCAATATCTGGCAATTTTGAGAAGGAATGCTATACGACTTACATCCTATCTCAAAGGAATAACTACTGGAAAGCTAAATCTCCTTATCAGGAAGGTCTTTATTTCCAATAATTGGCGATAAGTAGATGTCATAAACCATTTAAGGAGGTCTTATACTACAACCTAGAGATGTTAAATATCAATGTCTCTCCATTTTGAGAAAAAAAATGTTATACGACTTACATACTATCTCAAAGGAATAACTATTGGAAAGCTAAAGCTCCTTATCATAAAGTTCTTTATTTCCAATAGTTAGGGATAAGTAGATGCCTTAATCCATTTAAGGAGGACTTAAACTACAACCCAGAGATGTCAAATGTCAATGTATGTCAATTTTTGAAAAGGAATGCTATACGACTTATGTCCTATCTCAAAGGAATAACTACGGAAAAACCAAAGCTTAATATCAGGAAGGTCTTTATTTCCAATAGTTAGGGATAAGTAGAAGCCATAATCCATTTAAGGAGGTCTTATACTACAACCTAGAGATGTCAGATTTCAATGTCTTTCAGTTTTGAGAATGAATGTTATACGACTTATATCCTATCTCAAAGGAATAACTATTGGAAAACAAAATATCCTTATCAAGAAGGTCTTTATTTCAAATAGTTTGGGATAAGTAGATGTCATAATCCTTTTAAGGAGGTTTTATAATACAACCTAGAAATGTCAAATGTCAATGTCTATCAGTTTTGAGAAGGAATGCTATACGACTTATATCCTATCTCAAAGTAATAACTACTGGAAAACCAAACCTCCTTATCAGGAAGGTCTTTATTTTCAATAGTTAGGGATAAGTAGATGCCTTAATCCATTTAAGGAGGACTTATACTGCAACCTAGAGATGTCAAATGTCAATGTCTGTCAATTTTTTAGAAGGAATGCAATATGGCTTACATCCTGTCTCAAAGGAATAACTACTAAAAACCAAAGCTCCTTATCAGGAAGGTATTTATTTCCAATAATAGGGATAAATAGATGTCATAATCAATTTAAGGAGGTCTTACACTACTTTTCAAAAATTTTAATATGTATGTCTTAAGAAGGAATGCTAGGAGACTTATATCCTATCCCACAAGGAAAGCTAAAGGAAAACCAATGTTTAGATGGTCTTACATCCAATAACAGAGAAGTATGTGTAGAAAAGCACATAGAGCTAACTGATTTGTTTTGAATTCTTAACGCTTGCCGAGCTTAAATATTCTGAAGGAGATTACATTTTTTTTGTCCATGTTTGTCATTTAGTTTGTGTGAACATTTAGAATCAATTTTATGTCGTTTGGTGAAGTTTAGTTCATGTCATCATTTTTTGTCTTTTTTTCCCAATTTACAAACGGATCATTATGTTTTTATATTGCATAATATTTTTTTAAATACTACCCGTTGGTTGGGTTAAAACTCTTTGATAATCAATCAACTGAAAGGATTGTTCTGAATGTGTCTGGGCCCTCTCACTATTTTTGTCAAGGTTGTTTAGATTGTCTTTCAGAAATAATTTTGATGTTCATGAATTTCAATTTGCTAATAACTCTGTATTTTACCTTAGTTTTCTCTTTCTGGATCTAGGTAGATTTCAAAATTTTGATAATATGATCAAAATATTTTTATTTTCTAAAGAAATGTCTGAGCCAATTAATAGCCAACCAAAAGGCAAGATCACTTAATTTCTCTCCAGAATATAATATCAGGAGAATTTTCTTAAGTCAGTTTCTCAAGTATTATTTATTACGGGAGAGTTTGGACACCAATTTTTGA
Organism: Phalaenopsis hybrid cultivar; assembly: GCA_002079205.1. NCBI lineage: Eukaryota > Viridiplantae > Streptophyta > Magnoliopsida > Asparagales > Orchidaceae > Phalaenopsis > Phalaenopsis hybrid cultivar. The sequence goes on from JXCR01139556.1 coordinate 161,210, forward strand.
TTTCATGCTCACGTCAAGTTTCTTCTCAGAGAATTACTATATCCGGTAGAGCATATTTTAATGATTTTGAATGTCTAAATTCAAACACTAATTTCTTATTTCATGCTCACCACAATTTTTTTATCTTGTGGAGCATATTAAAGGTTTTAAATGTCCGAACACCAATTTTTGATTTTATGCCCACCATTATATTTTGTGCAGCATACTAAAGGTTTGGAATGTCCGAACACCAATTTTTGATTTTATGCCCACTTTAATTTTTTTACTATATCTGGGGAAGCTTTTTTAAAGATTTTGAATGTCTGAATTCAAACACCAATTTTTTATTTCATGCTCTCCTTAAGCTTCTTCTCAAGGAATTACTATATATGGTAGAGCATATTTTAAGGGTTTTCAATGTCCAACCTTCCCTAATTAATAATTCTCAAAAACTTTATAAGATAAATTCAGAGATATTATAACTCACTCAAAAGCAAGGACCCAACCAACTTGGCATGAGATTAAGAGGCTTGTAATATCCTTAGTCAATTACTTATATTTTGATCATACAATTTTATTTTTTAAATTTTCTTAGGACCCAGTCCAAAGATTTGTAAAGGACCCAGTTATTAGAGCATCATGTTTTCTGGTCAAAATGTCACAATTTTTGTCTTGGATTATTCCTATTTGGATTGATTGTTTGATATATCAGAACCTTGAGGATAGAAAAAGGTCAATTTTGGGGGCCCATCGCAGAAGTTCTGGTAATGTACAATGTCAAATGGCTTTAAACTTATTTTCTAAACTAGGAGTTTGTCATTTTTGTCTTGTCATGGTGGAATGTTTATCATAGATATCATGGAATATATGTTATAGATAAGATAGAAGGTCTGTCATAAATAGACATCATAGAATGACCTTCATAGATATCATGGAATGTTTATCTTCGGGAATATCATAGAATGTCTATCTGTTATGAATATCATGGGATGTCTGTCTGTCATGAATATCATGGGATGTATGTCTGTTATGAATATCATGGGATGATGTCTGTCATGAATATCATGAGGTGTATGTTTGTCATAGATATCATGGAATGTGGAGTATCTGATATAAATATCATGGAATGTATGTCTGTAATAGATATTATGGAATGTCTATTATGAATATCAGGGAATGTCTGTCTATCATGAATATCACGGGATTTCTATCTATCATGGATATTATGGAATGTTTGTCATAGATGTCATGGGATTTCTATCATGGATGTCATAGAATTTCTATCATGGATGTCATGGAATATCTATCGTGTCTGTTGTAAATGTCATAGAATGTCTATGTATGTCATGAATGTCATAAAATGTCTGTTGAATGTTCATTGTGAATATCATGGAATATTTATTGTAGCAGTCATAATATGTCTATCGTGTCTGTCATAAAGTAAATGTTATGGAATTTCCATTGTGAATATTATGAAATGTCTGTCATGAATGTCATGAAATGTTTGTAGTGAATGTTATGAAATGTCTGAACATCACAGTATGTTTGTTGTGATTGTCATGGTATATCTGTTGTCATTGTCATGGTATGTTTGTTGTCATTATAATGGTATGTTTGTTGAGATTATCATGGTATGTCTGTTTTCATTATCTGTTGTGATTGTCATGGTATGTCTGTGATAAGATGTCTATCACAAATGTCGTAGAATGTCTATATGGTAAGTTTGTCACAAATGTCATGGATAACTCTTATTATTAAAGTGTTATAATTAAGTAAGATAGTCCTATCGGTCAAATGATAGAATATCTTAAAATGTCACGGAGTTAAAGTTTGGTTAAGTAATTCTATCTTTCAAATGATAGAAAACCTTAAAATGTCACGTTATTTTTACTCTTAGTGTCACAGAGTTAAAATTTGTGTAAGTCATTATATCTATCAAATGATAGAATACCTTAGAATGTCACGTTATTTTAACTCTTAGTGTCGCAGAGTTAAAATTTGGGTCAGTAATTCTATCTTTCAAATGATAGAATACCTTAAAATGTCATGTTATTTTAACTCTTAGTGTTGTCACAGAGTTAAAAATTTGGGTAAGTAATTCTATCTATCAAATGATAGAATACCTTAAAATGTCACGTTATTTTAACTCTTAGTGTCGCAGAGTTACAAATTTGGGTAATTAGTTCTATCTGTCAAATGATATAATACGTTAGAATGTCATGAGATTTTAACTCTTAGAGTTAAAATTTGAGAAAGATAATTCTATCTATCAAGGATACAATGTCTTAGAATGGGATTTTAACTCTTAATGTTATAGAGTTAGAACGTAGGAAAGTTAATTCTATCTGTCAAAAGATAGAATATCTGAGAATGTCATTCCTGGGTAAGATAATCCTACCTGTCATGTTATTTTAAATCTTAATGTTGTAGAGTTAAAACTTAGGAGAGATAATTATATCCGTCAAAATATAGAATATCTTAGAATGTCGTGTCTGAGTAAGATAATTCTACCTGTTAAAAGATAGAATATCTTAGAATGAAGAATGAAAGATTTAACTAGAGATGAGGAGAGAAAACTTCCCCAGTAGGGTCGCCAAATCTCTTGGGGGTGATCGGGGCTCGCCGTCTGCGGTCGCCGCCAATTCTAGTTTGTTCTCATGTTGTCATGTCTTTTGTCGATAAGGATGTTGGAGTTGCCACTCTGTTTATCTATCTTATTGCCCTATCTTTCAAATTTACCTTAATCTTTTGGCTCAAGCAAAAGATACTCAAGTATTAAAGGAATTAGGAAAAAGGGAAAGGGCAAATGATAGAAAACAAGAGAAATGTTGGGTTGTAAACTTATAGAGAAAACTCTGGAATGTCAAAATCTCATATAAGGATAACCACATAAATGGTCTGATAACCTGAGATTTAGGTTGATCACCTATTCTGAATTCTTAATTTTCCTATAGGAGCAAACTTTTATAGTTAATTACATCTTAGGAAATTCTAGATTTACTTAAGAAAACAACTAGTTCTCATTAACACTCATTCTTCTAAAATTTCAAGATTAAGGAAAGAAACATCAAATGTTTTATTCCTAGGGTAATAGATTCCTAAGAATATGATTCTACCCTAAAGATTTTGTTTTGTTTGTTCATGTTACGTCATGTTGTTTTTTTTTTTGTCATTTTATTTTTGTTTCGTCATTTTGTTGTTTTATATTTGTCATGTCAATTTTTTTTCATGGCTATCCTAAAAGTTCTGATTTTGTGGTTATCCTAAAAGTTCTGGTTTTGTGTTATGTCATGTCATTTTATTTTGTTTTGTTCGTTTTTGTCTGGTTTTGTTATCTTGAAATTCTGCTTTCAAATGTCATCCTGCAAAATAGGGTTAGCACACCTTATAACATGCAAAGGAAATCTAGAGCAAAATTTTGTTTTCAAGTCTTCAATAAACCTGCAAAAGAGAACATGATTGGCATAAAACCATGTTGTCAGATTTATCAATTGTAGTTGGTCATTTAATTGGTTGAATAATTTTTAAACGACCCGGTCAAGATGTCTATGGCTCCGTCGTCCCGGGGCCGTGAAGTAATCATATTTACTTAGTCCGAACGGTGTTTAAACCAAGACCAGAAGATTCTTGTCAGCAACCATAGATTACGTCATCCAAGAAATCTTCATAAATCTAAACATAGATGTTTAAGTTTTGTTTTAATGTCTTTTAAAATGAATTTTATGTCATTTACGTCGGTGAGTTAGATTTTTATGATGTCATTTGTTTTAGTTCATATGTCAATTAGAATTAAGAGAGTTTAATTGAAACCTAAAATGTCAGTGAAACTGAAGATGATTCAGGTTCAATATAGGTAGCACCTAGAATTTTAAGTCCAATGCAGATAGGACTTAAGATGTTCTAGGTTCAATATAGGTAGAACCTAAAGATTGGAAATAGTTTAAGTCTAATGTATTTAGGACTTAGGATGTTTTAGGTTAAATGTAGGTAGAACCTAAGGGTTGAATTGGTTTTAAGTCCAATGTAGTTAGAACTTAAGGTATTTAGGTTCAATGTAGGTAGAACTTAAGGATTGAATTGGTTTTAATTCCAATGTAGTTAGGACTTAAGGTATTTAGGTTCAATGTAGGTAGAACCTATTGTTTGGGTTAACTTCAATTCAAGTTAGGTTAAACTCAAGTTAAATTTTGGTTAAGTTAGGTTCAATATGGGTTGAACCTAATGTTTGGGTTAACTTGAATTCAAGTTAGGTTGAAGTCAAATTAGGTTTTGGTTAAGTTAGGTTCATTGTAGCTTGAACCTAATGTTTGGGTTAACTTCAGTTCCAGTTAGGTTGAACTAAAATTAGGTTTTGGTTAAGTTAGGTTCAATGTGGGTTGAACCTAATGTTTGGGTTAACTTGAGTTCAAGTTAGGTTGACCTCAAATTAGGTTCTTGTTAAGTTAGGTTCAATGTGGGTTGAGCCAAATGCTTGGGTTAACTTGAGTTTAATTTAGGTTGAACTCAAATTAAGTTTTGGTTAAGTTAGGTTCAATGTGGGTTAAACCTAGTGTTTGAGTTAAATTGAGTTCAAGTTAGGTTGAACTCAAATTAGGCTTTCTTTAAATTGATTAAACCTAATTAAGGTTTAATTAAATCTAATTTGGGTAAGGTTTAATTGATTAATTATACTTAATATGGGTTAAGTTTAATTGAGTTTAAGATTAAACCTAATTTTAAAAAGGTTTAATTGATTTATTAGACTTAATATGGGTTAAGTGTAAATTGGTTTAAAGGTCAATTAAACCTAATTTAAGTATGGTTTAATTGATTAATTAGACTTAATATGGGTTTAAGTCTAATTAGGTTAATGTTAATTAAACCTAATTTTGGTAAGGTTTAATTGATTAATTAGACTTAATATGGGATAAGTTTAATTGGGTCTAAGGTTAATTAAACCTAATTTTGGTAAGGTTTATTTGATTAATTAGACTTAATATGGGTTAAGTTTAATTGGGTTTAAGGTTAATTAAACCTAATTTTGGTAAGGCTTAATTGGTTAATTAGACTTAATATGGATTAAGTCTAATTAGGTTAAGGTTAATTAAATCTAATTTTGGTAAGGTTTAATTGATTATTTAGACTTAATATGGGTTAAGTCTAATTGGGTTTCAAGTTAATTAAACCTAATTTTGGTAAGGTTTAATTGATTAATTAGTCTTAATATGGGTTAAGTCTAATTGGCTTTCAGGTTAATTAAACCTAATTTTGGTGAGGTTTATTTGATTAATTAGACCTAATATGGGCTAAGTCTAATTTGTTTTAAGGTTAATTAATCCTAATTTTGGTGAGGTTTAATTGATTAATTAGATTTAATATGGATTAAATCTAATTAGGTTGAAGATTAATTAAACCTATTTTGGGTAAGGTTTAATTGATTAGTTAGACTTAATATGGGTTAAGTCTAATTGGGTTCAAGATTAATTAAACCTAATTTGGGTAAGGTTTAATTGATTAATTAGGTCTAATAAAGGTTAGACCTAATTAAGATTTTTGTTGAGTTAGACCTAATGTAGTTAAGGTCTAGCTAGGGTTTAATTAGGTCTAAATGTAGTTTAGGCCTAATTAGGGTTTGTTAGGTTAAACCTAATGTAGTTAAAATTTAACTAGGGTTTAATTAGGTCTAAATGTGGTTTAAACATAATTAGGTATGTATGGAATTAAACCTAATGTAGTTAAGGTTTAACTAGGTTTAATTAGGTTTATAGGTGGTTTAAACCAAATTAGGTTTGTATTAAGTTAAAACTAATGTAGTTAAGGTCTAACTAAGGTTTAATTAGGCCTAAATGTGGTCTAGAACTAATTAAGGTTTGTTCAGTTAAACCTAATGTAATTAAGGTTTAACTAGGGTTTAATTAGGTCTAAATGTGGTTTAAACCTAATTAGATGTGTATTGAGTTAAACCTAATGTAGTTAAGGTTTAACTAGGGTTTAATTAGGTCTAAATGTAGTTTAAACCTAATTAGATGTGTTTAAACCTAATGTAGTTAAGGTTTAACTAGGGTTTAATTAGGTCACAAGGTGGTTTAAACCTAATTAGACTTTTTAGTTCACCTAGATTAAATTTGAGTGTTTTGTTTGATTTGACTTGAATTCAGATCAAGTCTGGGTTTAAATATCTTGCCATATTGAGTCTATGAAGTTAGACTTAATGGTCATGAGGATGTGAATTAGACCCAATGTCATTTAGGTCTAAAGATTAGAGTTTGGTTAACTCTAAGTGTCACTAAGGCTAGTGTCCAAGTTTAAAGAAGATTATGGTAAATATATAATTTTTAATTTTTACAAATTTAACCGTGGAAATGAAATTTCATTTTAAAATTTGTAAATGGTCAAGAGTTTGTCATTTTAGAGTTTAAAGGTGTCACCATAAGTTTTCTAACCATTTCAAATTTTAATTCCCAATTTCTTCAATTTTTATAATTATTTTAAGGACAATTAGAAATTTTGAAAGAAATTAAGAAAGTTATAACTCGAGAAATTTTCTGGCCTTGGGAAAATTATGGGAGATTCTCAATTGCTTAAATATCATTCCCTACAAATGTCAGAATTTTTTAAATTATAAATAATTTTTAATAATTAAAATACTCCAACGTGTAATTAATTGATTAAAAATTAAATATAATTAATTAAATTTCAATTTTATCTCCAAAATATTCTACTCATTGTCCTGATTCAGAGGTATTTTTGTTTTATTTTTGTGATTTTTCTATGACAAGATATATTTTTTTAAAGTTAAATTGGATTTTCTGGATTTATTTAATTTCCTAATCAACTGAATTTCCGCTTGGCGCTGACTGGATCATCGTATCCATCGAAGGCCACGCGGCATCGTTCAATTCGATGGGGATATCCATGCGGCACTGATGTGGCTTTGTTTCATATGGATGAAATAGTGGAACGACGAGATAAGAGCCATCCGTTTTTAATACAAAAAATTGGACGACATCCGTCATCTTCCCCAAATTCTTCATAACCCACAAACTGTTCTTGATCCAAGCTTAAGATCTCGCTCGGATCTTAATGAAATCTCATGGGGATTGTTCCATAAGCTTCATCGTAGTAGGAAGAGCATATCCATATGGATTTGTGGGGATTTTGGATTGATTTATTTTACAAAGTATGAAACCCGAACGATATTAGGGTAAGAGAATCCATACCTTGTCCATAGTGATTGTAGCCTTGAATTTGACAGATTGGAAGCGTTGTGTGGTCATGAGAAGACTTTCCCCCAATTCAATTTGATGTTAAATTAAGCCTTTATATGAATTTGATCATAAGGTGGCTCGGCTTAGGTGGAGATGGTCAAACAGTGGATTAAAGGCTATGGGGAAGGCCAATTTCGATTGGGCTTCTCCTCACTCAATCCCTAGATGGATTTAAGATGGTCAATTTGAAGATTTGGAGGGTTTGGCTTTACACTCCAAATTTGTCCTGTTTTTGTGGCTTTCGGGTTGGTCAAATTGATGGGATTCGGTGAGCTTTGTGGCTTGATTCTATAGGGGATCAATTGCTTAGGATATGGGGAGTGTTTTTTTGTGTTCAGAGTTTTTGGATTTGGGCAGTATTTTGAAAGTTTATATTTTTTTTTTTGCTCCCTTCATAAGCTCTCAGTTTAGCCTATAAATAGGCTTTAGAAAAGCCATGGAAGAACCCTGATCAATTTAGGTTCATTTGGGGATGCTATTGATCACATTAATGATGTTTTTAAAATAGAATTTTGGCTGAGGATAAGTTCAATTGAACTTCCAAGGTTAAACCCATGTGGAGTAGGCTTTAACTCAAATCCTTGGCTTACCCTCATTGGCTCACCTATGAGGTGGATAATATTGGCTTGAATTTTCTGAGATAGCCTTCCCCGCATAATTCCATTAGCTCATTCTATGGATTAAAGGGAACATGACACATATGCTTCTTACTCACCTTTCTCCTCATGATGAATTCAACCAAGATAAATGAGGCTTATCTAAGTTATTTCTCTCCATTGGTGAGGTTTTGAGGGGTTCTCCACCTAAGCTTCCATGTCATGCTTTAGTTTCAAGAGAGAGTGACACATGCCCCTTCTCTCATGATGGTGTCATTATGATCTTTAACCATGGTTAAAATCATGATTAATGGGTTGGTTAAAGTACCAAATATGTCATGATGGGTCTAATGGGTTTTGGATGACCCATTAATGATCTCTCGTAAGTCAAATTTAGGATTTAAAATATGGTTTTAAGGTTATTATGGATTTGTCTTGCCATGAGCTTAAACCATAGTTTTTTTTATTTAAACCCTAGGTTTAATGGTCTTTTAATTTTACCTTCATTTAAATAATTAAATCATTAATTAATCAAGAGAATAAAATATTTTGATGAAGATATCAATTTTTTATCAAAATGGTGAGTTTGACCAACTTTGATAAAAGTTGACTTGGTTGACCATGTTTGACCAATGTTGACCAATATGACTTTTCTAACCTTCTCATGGCTAGGCCAGTCATGGGGTCTTTAGGGGTATGACTTGGGTTTGACCAAGGTTGATCAAAGTTGGCCAGAATGGTCAGATTGGCCATATGGTGTTGTCTTGACCATATGGTGGTCATTTTGGTCTATAAATGATCAAGTGGTCAAAGTGGTGACTATGGGGGTTCACCTCAGCCATTTTGACCAATAGTTGGTCAATGATGTCTGTAGTTGATCAAATGGTCCAGTTTGATCATTTTAGTGGGTTGAAATGATCAAATAATCCAATTCGACCATTTTTAGGGTTTGAACTAATTTATTTGTCCAACTTAATCAAAGTTGACCAGTTTAGTCAATGTGGTGGTCATTAGGTCATGAATTGACCATTTTGACCAAAATGACCTCTTAAGTCAAGGTTTGACCAAATTAGGGCTTATTACCACTGATTTGACCATTTTAGGTTTTAAACTGGTTAATTGGTTTGAGTTGACCAAAGTTGACCAGTTTGACTAAAATTGATCAATTTGACCCAAAATTGACTATATGAGTCAAAATTGATCAATTAGATCATTTGAATGTCAATGTTGACTTTTTTATCACGAAGATGACCATTAAGTCAAAAATTTGACCAGGTTAGGGTCGGTCACCACTAATTTGATCATTTTAGGGTTTATTATTATTAAGAGTCAAAAATAATGTTTTGAGGGTTATTTCAATTTCTAGGGTCTTAATGACCCTAAAAATGTCCAAAGAAGTCAATATTGGTAGACTTCTTTATCTTAATAACCACAATGATCATTTTCAAGTCTTTTAAATTTGTCTAAGGATCTTATGTCTTAAGATTCCTCAAGTAAAAAAAAAAAGTTTTGTCCATGAATGTTATTTTAAGACCTTCACTAAAAGTGAGGTCAGCAATGGATTATACAAGATGAAATACAGTAAATACGTATAGAGAATCAAAACAAACTCGGTTTAGGGTTGGAATTCGATACCTTTATCTGAGAGGGGATGCCTCAATCAGACAAGTTGACCAGTTTTGACCATAGTTGACAAATGTTGGTCCAAGGTTGATTATGATGACTCACTTGACCATGTCATGGTTAGTTTAGTCATGAGGGTCTTGGGGGTATGACTTAGGTTTGACCAGGGTTGACCAAGGTTGACGAAGATTGTCTAGAATGGTCAAATTGACCATATGGTGTTGTCATGACCATATGGTGGTCATTTGGGTATATAAATGATCAAAAAGTCAAAGTGGTGAACATGGAGGTTCGCTTTAGTCATTTTGACCAAAAGTTGGTCAATGGTGTCTGTCGTTGACCAAATGGTCCAGTTTGACCATTTTGGTGTTTTTAAATGATCAAATAATCATTTTTAGGGTTTGAATTGATTCATTAGTCCAAATTAACCAAAGTTGACCACTTTGTCCAAAATTGACCAGTTTGACTAAAATTGACTATTTGGGTCAAAGTTAACCAATTGGATCAAATAAATGCCAATGTTGACTTTATGATCATTATGGTGACCATTAAGTCAAAATTTGACCATGTTAGGGTTTGTCACCGCTGATCTGATCATTTAGGGTATTGTTATTGTTAAGCTCCAAAAGGAGTGTTTTGAGGGTTATTTTAATTTTTAAGGTTTTAAACCATGTGTATGTCCAAAAAAGTCAATGTTGGTAGACCCTTTAATGATCACAATGATCATTTCAGGTCTTTTAAATGTGTCTGAGAATCTTAAATCATAAGATTCCTCAAGTTGAGTTTGGTCTATGGATGTTATTTTAAGACCTTCACTAAAAGTAAGGTCAACAGTGGACATTGAAAAATAGCTACATGGGTCATCTCACTTATAAAAGAATTGAATAGCATCATTAACTTCCATCTTCCCAATTTCCTACACTTTTATTTATAGGAATCAGCAGTAAAATTAGCAGAGCCAATAGCCTTATTATCAACTATAAGTATTAATCCCTCCCAAATTTCTTTCTTTGTTGGGATTTCTGCAAGATTAGCACTCCATAATATATTAATCTGATTCCCTAATAGCCCAATGTTAACAATACTCCTTCCTATTTCCTCATGCTTAGTGATCCAATTCCCATTACCATCTTTTATTTTGATAATGGCATTAAATCTTCTCCTAATCCTTATGCACACATGAAAGTACTTTGACTTCCTATCATCCTCCCTAAAATGAGCTTCCACAGCCTTTTTCATTAATAGATCCTCCTCACATTTAATTTCCTCTATTAAATTCCTATGAGAAGCAATGAGTTCAATGTTAATGTTATCATTCCAGACCGCCATACTCTCCAATTTATACACCTGTCCTTCTACCTCTCTGACCTTACTTTGCACATTAGCAAAATCCCTCCAATTCAGGTTCTTTAGAGAATTTGCAATGTTTTTTATGAATTTTCTAAGAGATATACCATGCATTGCCTAATTCTGCCACTCTCCAACTATTTTTAACACACTATAGAAAATCATGGTGGTTAGAACATGTAATATAATATTTGAAGAAATGCACCAACAACTTCTCAGTGAAAGAAAATATAACAATAAGGGTCTATCATCAAAAAATATCTAGATAAGAGTTGCACTTTAGATACCATAAAATCATTCAGCCATTATTGGTTAACCAAAATAAGATCTAATCTCTCAAACACACTACCCCCATTCTACGTATAATTTAGACCAATGAAGCGAAAATCAAACAAACAAGCCTCCATCATAGCATTGTTGAAACCAGCCTCAAGCCTAAAATCAATAGGTTGGCTATTCTTTTTTTTTTTGAATTACACATAATCAAGCTGAATTCACCCCTTAATGACCAACCACCATTCATCCATATGCTCAATCATCTCAACTTCTCCTACAATTCCAATCTTGTAGAATATATAGTGCTAGCGCATGTGAATGTGGTTCATCCCTTAAATATATCCTTTTTGATCTAAGAAAGAAGTAATGTTGGTCATCCCACACTACCTTCAACTTAATATCTTTGCTATAGAAAAACCAATATTTGTTTGAAGCAATGACTATGCAATCATCTTTTTTATCATTCCCCTCATATACTTAATTGTAATATGCACCATAGGTTCTAAAATAGAAAAACGCCACCGTTTATTGATCCTAATTAGATGCATTAATATATTAAGGAAATCAAGATTTGTTATTCCCCTAATAATCCATATAAGGATACTAATCATCTAGCATGCCTTTCCCTCTCTTAGAGGATCTAGGAGGAAGGGACTTTTAAGTCCATTTGAGTAGTACTGTTAATGATACTAATCATCTATCCATATAAGGATATTAATCATCTAGCATACCAAATTTTGCTTGCTTCTAAATGCTTTAACTCTTAATTAGCTCTTTTCTTCCTTCTTCTTTTCAGAAACTACCACTTCTTTTTCATATCCTATCATACAGTAGCCAAAGCCTCTTTATTATCCATACAGGTTACCTCCTCCTCATCTACTCTTGGATACACCGTCTCCTCAGGCATCACAGTAATGTTTTACGCAGAATTATAGGTTCTTCCATGAGAGTCACCCCTGAATTCTTAATCAACTCTTTCTCATTAACCACAGTGGTACCCCGTTCATCTTTGCTTTCAGTTGACACAGTGTTAGGATCCTTCCTACCTCCTTTTTCCACATTGTGCACATGAGACCTCTTTGCCAATTCCATGTTATTCGCATTAATCTCATATTCTTCAAACATGGTAGGTGGGTTTTTTGAATTCCAGATGAAGCACATAGAAGTTATCAACAAGATGTCCAAACATACGACAACTTGAGCAATAATGATGATGTCATTCAACAAATACATTATGCCAATATCCATTGTGTGCAGAAACAATCCACACCTCTTCTGCAATGTTCTATGTAACATTTTCTATAAGTACTAAGGTAGCAGATGGTCATGTTAAGTTAAATGTAGGAAAATTTATCTTTGTTGGCCTCATAAATTTAGCACCTAAGAANCGTTCTATGTAACATTTTCTATAAGTACTCGGGCAGCAGATGGTCATGTTAAGTTAAATGTAGGAAAATTTATCTTTGTTGGCCTCATAAATTTAGCACCTAAGAAAAAAGAAATTCATGGTTAAATATATGTAATTTGAGGTTAAGGAATCTAAACGATAACATAACAAATGGACGCTTGGTTTGTGGATCAAAATCCATAGAACACTTTAAAAAATTCTTGNGAAAAAAAAATTCATGGTTAAATATATGTAATTTGAGGTTAAGGAAACTAAACGATAACATAACAAATGGACGCTTGGTTTGTGGATCAAAATCCATAGAACACTTTAAAAAATTCTTGTACATCTTCTCAATTTTAAGGTATTTCTTCTAAAAATGCATTTATAGTCCTCCTCCCTACTCAATTGAATGAGAATTTAGCGCCCATCTAATAGTCAAGTTTTCCATTCACCCATAAGTTTCAACCCATCAAAAGCCTTCCTCACAAGCTCCATTCTCGGATGCCCATATAGAAATTTACCAAACAAATTAAATTTACAACTAGTTGAGAGGTCAGTCGTATCATTTTACAATAATAAATAAGCAGGCTTGCAAATCTTGCAACAAGCCTAATACACAAAAGGTCTCTCACCATTACCTTCAAGAGTATCATGGTAGGACTGAGAAAATGCAAACTACTTTGAGTTAATCATGGCGCAAGTGCCAGCTTCTGCAAACATCTTAGTATACAACTAATCCATCCAATATAGCCACTCAAAAATACTACTAAAGCCAAAATTAGTGACATCACCTCCATATCGCCAGAGCCATAGCTAAGAAAACTTTTCCCGTCATTATATATATATATATATATATATATATATATATATATATATATGCCAAAAACTACTTAAATAGAACATTATGATAAGTTCTACTCAAGTAGAAACTCATTGCATTAAATGGAATTACAATTTCTAATGTAAGGGATATTTAAGCTATCCCCTACCAACAAAAGAGAGAGGGGTGAGGAGGGCGATCTAGATACATCTGTTACATGGTTACATCTACTAAAATTAGCAAGCCAGTTTGCAGACCTATTGCCCTCCCTATGTAAAAAGGAAAATCTTATAGAAAGTTTTCTGACCAATCTCTTGATTCTATCTATCCAATGAGTAATGTGTCAGGGAGGAGATGCTTGAGCTAACATGATCTGCACCAATAACTCTGAATCATATTTAACATGGATGTGGCTCTGATTGCATTTCTGGGAGATCTAAAGAGCCCAAAAAATTGCAATAGCCTCAGTTTCTAAGGCATCATGAGCTACTATAGGAGAGAAGAAATGAAGAAAGCAGCTTCCCAAGTGATCTCTAAAAACACCCCCAATTCTAACCTCATAGTGACTGAAACTTCCATCAGTCTCAACCTTCACCCAAGGGTGCAAAGGATTGAGCCAAAGCACAGTAGAAAGATGGTTTCTAGCACTAGAGACAGCCACATTCCCCAATTGAGAATAGATATTTGGGAACCCCATGTTTTGGATTAGTTTCAAAAAAAAAAAAAAACTCATACAATTACTCACTACCTATGAATAAAACAAGGAACTTCCTCAAATCTGAGTTTATTCCTTGCAATTACCCTTGGGATAGTAGAGAGGTGAGAATCCTGCCACTCTGACCAACAGGCCTCAAATGAAAATTAGGAGAGATTAACTGTAGATATAGAAAGCTATGTAATCACATCATTCCAAACTTTTAGAGCAAAAGAACATTTGAAGAATAAATGGTCCAAAGAATCCTCCTCCACCTTGCACAAACAATACCAAGAGCGGCCCCTCAACCCCTTGAGTTTAAGGATTTCATCAGTTGGAAGAAATTTTTAAAATAGTTTCCAAAGAAAAAAAAACATGGAGGGGGTGAAGAATTTGTTCCAAAAATAATTCCCCCAATTTAGTTTTGCCCAACCCAACAAATAGGTATAAACGGAGGAAGAAATTGATTGAGAACAAGATTTCTTCAAAATGCTTTTATCTTTAGTGGTATTATCAAAGGGGTCTTCATGATCTCTGGAATCAAACCAAGAGGAATAGTAGTAGACAGTAAAGAGGCATTGTATTCATTTTCACACCGAAAATCAGCAACCTTGGAACTAAGATTAGCATGTTCTGGGACTTTATGAATGAGTTTACCTTCCATCGACCAATTATCCAAGAAAAAATTTACTTGACCTGTGCCTAATTTCCAAATAAAGAGATCTGCAGCATGAGCTCTAACTTTTAGTAAATNTAGGCATTGTATTCATTTTCACACCGAAAATCAGCAACCTTGGAACTGAGATTAGCATGTTCTGGGACTTTATGAATGAGTTTACCTTCCATCGACCAATTATCCAAGCAAAAATTTACTTGACCTGTGCCTAATTTCCAAATAAAGAGATCTGCAGCATGAGCTCTAACTTTTAGTAAATTTACCAAAATTTTGGAATCTCCTAACTTCCTGGTAACCATAGAAGGGTGGGTTCCTTTGCAGTATTTTTCCATCATAAATTTTTCCCACAAAGATTCTTGTTGTCTAAATTTGATCAGAAATTTGCATAAATTCACTTGGCATAAGTGATATGGACCCTTAAAGCCCAATCCTCTACAGAAATAGGTTTGCAAACCTTTCGCCAACTAACCCAGTGCATTTGCTTCCTTTGTCAACCCATAAAAACCAATTGAAACTCCTTTCCATTAATCTCCGTGTACACTTTTTCATGGTCATCGTTTGCATCATATAAGATGGAAATGAAGTTAGAATGCTTTTGAGTAAGGTAATTTTTCCCCCATTGGAAAGAAAGGAAGAATTCTAGCAATTGAGTTGTGTTGTATTTTAATAAACATACCCTCATATTGAGTTTGTTTTGTTCCGCCTTTTAGGAGTTGGACCCCCAAATACTTCAGAGGAAGANTTGTGTACACTTTTTCATGGTCGTCATTTGCATCATATAAGATGGAAATGAAGTTAGAATGCTTTTGAGTAAGGTAATTTTGCCCCCATTGGAAAGAAAGGAAGAATTCTAGCAATTGAGTTGTGTTGTATTTTAATGAACATACCCTCATATTGAGTTTGTTTTGTTCCGCCTTTTAGGAGTTGGACCCCCAAATACTTCAGAGGAAGAGAACTTACCCGAAAGTTAGTAAAATTAGTAACCCAATGTCTCACATCAATTTTAACATTCCGACTGAAAAGAATAAGGCATTTTTTATTGTTAAAAGAAAGACCAGAAGTGTCTTAAAATTCTTGAAAGCACTTAGAGAAAAGTTTGATAGCAGATTTAGATGCTTTAGAGAAGATAATCTCATCATCAGCATATGCTAGGTGGGAGATATATAAGGTGGACCTATGACTGAATTGTATATGAGGAGATTGATAAAATTTAGAGTTTAACATCCTGGAAAAATAATCAAAAGAAAAATTAAATTAGGTAGGTGAGAGAGAGTCGCCTTGTTTCAGCCCCTGGTAGCTTTGAAGTAGCCATAGGGATACCCATTGATAAGAACATAATTCATATTATTGTTAAGCCACCTCATGATCAAATTGGTAAAGTCCTCAGAAAAGCCCCTGGACTTCAGAACATTAGCAATGAAATCCCATCTAATTGTCTCATAAGCCTTCTTCAAATCAAATTTAAAGATTGTGTTTCCCCTCTGCACATTTTATCCAAATCCAGTAGGAGTTCCTGTGATAGCAACACATTATCAGCAATATTCCTCCCTTCCACAAATGCAGATTGATTCTCACTGATCAAACAAGGAAGAAGAGGTTGGATTCTATACATAATAATTTTACTATTGACCTTTCTTAAGACATTAGTCAAACCGATTAGTATATNAGACCAAAATTGACCAGTTTGACTAAAATTGACTATTTCGGTCAAAGTTGACCAATTGGATCTAATAAATGCCAATGTTGACTTTATGAACATTATGGTGACCATTAAGTCAAAATTTGACCATATTAGGGTTTGTCACCACTGATCTGATCATTTAGGGTATTGTCATTGTTAAGCTCCAAAAGGAGTGTTTTAAGGGTTATTTTAATTTTTAAGGTTTTAACAACCCTATGTATGTCCAAAGAAGTCAATGTTGGTAGACCCTTTAATGATCACAATGATCATTTTAGGTCTTTTAAATGTGTCTGAGAATCTTAAATCATAAGATTCCTCAAGTTGAGTTTGGTATATGGATGTTATTTTAAGACATTCCCTAAAAGTAAGGTCAATAGTGGACATTGAAAAATAGCTACATGGGTCATCTCACTTATAAAAGAATTGAATAGCATCATTAACTTCCCAATTTCCTACACTTTTATTTATAGGAATCAGCAATAAAATTAGCAGAGCCAATAGCCTTATTATCAACTATAAGTATTAATCCCTCCCAAATTTCTTTCTTTGTTGGGATTTCTGCAAGATTAGCACTCCATAATATATTAATCTGATTACCTAATAGCCCAATGTTAACAATACTCCTTCCTATTGCCTCCTGCTTAGTGATCCAATTCCCATTACCATCTTTTATTTTGAGAATGGCATTAAATCTTCTCCTAATCCTTATGCACACATGAAAGTACTTTGACTTCCTATCATCCTCCCTAAAATGAGCTTCCACAGCCTTTTTCATTAATAGATCCTCCTCACATTTAATTTCCTCTATTAAATTCCTATGAGAAGCAATGAGTTCAATGTTAATGTTATCATTCCAGACCGCCATACTCTCCAATTTATACACCTGTCCTTCTACCTCTCTGACCTTACTTTGCACATTAGCAAAATCCCTCCAATTCAGGTTCTTTAGAGAATTTGCAATGTTTTTATGAATTTTCTAAGAGATATACCATGCATTGCCTAATTCTGCCACTCTCCAACTATTTTTAACACACTATAGAAAATCATGGTGGTTAGAACATGTAATATAATATTTGAAGAAATGCACCGACAACTTCTTAGTGAAATAAATATAATAGTAAGGGTCTATCATCAAAAAATATCTAGATAAGAGTTGCACTTTAGATACCATAAAATCATTCAGCCATTATTGGTTAACCAAAATAAGATCTAATCTCTCAAACACACTGCCCCCATTCTACGTATAATTTAGACCAATGAAGCAAAAATCAAACAAACAAGCCTCCATCATAGCATTGTTGAAACCAGCCTCAAGCCTAGGATCAATAGGTTGGCTAGTCTTTTTTTTTTTGAATTACACATAATCAAGCTGAATTCACCCCTTAATAACCAACCACCATTCATCCATATGCTCAATCATCTCAACTTCTCCTACAATTCCAATCTTGTAGAATATATAGTGCTAGCGCATGTGAATGTGGTTCATACCTTAAATATATCTTTTTTTATCTAAGAAAGAAGTAATGTTGGTCATCCCACAGTACCTTCAACT
Source organism: Phalaenopsis hybrid cultivar (assembly GCA_002079205.1). Lineage (NCBI taxonomy): Eukaryota > Viridiplantae > Streptophyta > Magnoliopsida > Asparagales > Orchidaceae > Phalaenopsis > Phalaenopsis hybrid cultivar. The sequence continues at coordinate 179,091 of JXCR01139556.1, forward strand.
TAATATCTTTGCTATAGAAAAACCAATATTTGTTTGAAGCAATGACTATGCAATCATCTTTTTTATCATTCCCCTCATATACTTAATTGTAATATGCACCATAGGTTCTAAAATAGAAAAACGCCACCGTTTATTGATCCTAATTAGATGCATTAATATATTAAGGAAATCAAGATTTGTTATTCCCCTAATAATCCATATAAGGATACTAATCATCTAGCATACCTTTCCCTCTCTTAGAGGATCTAGGAGGAAGGGACTTTTAACTCCATTTGAGTAGTACTGTTAATGATACTAATCATCTATCCATATAAGGATACTAATCATCTAGCATACCAAATTTTGCTTGCTTCTAAACGCTTTAACTCTTAATTAGCTCTTTTCTTCCTTATTCTTTTCTGAAACTACCACTTCTTTTTCATATTCTATCATACAGTAGCCAAAGCCTCTTTATTATGCATACAAGTTACCTCCTCCTCATCTACTCTTGGGTACACCGTCTCCTCAGGCATCACAGTAATGTTTTATGCAGAATTATAGGTTCTTCCATGAGAGTCACCCCTTAATTCTTAATCAACTCTTTCTCATTAACCACAGTGGTACCCCGTTCATCTTTTCTTTCAGTTGACACAGTGTTAGGATCCTTCCTACCTCCTTTTTCCACATTGTGCACATGAGACCTCTTTGCCAATTCCGTGTTATTCACATTAATCTCATCTTCTTCAAACATGGTAGGTGGGTTTTTTGAATTCCAGATGAAGCACATAGAAGTTATCAACAAGATGTCCGAACATACGACAACTTGAGCAATAATGATGATGTCATTCAACAAATACATTATGCCAATATCCATTGTGTGCAGAAACAATCCACACCTCTTCTGCAATGTTCTATGTAACATTTTCTATAAGTACTAAGGTAGCAGATGGTCATGTTAAGTTAAATGTAGGAAAATTTATCTTTGTTGGCCTCATAAATTTAGCACCTAAGAAAAAAGAAATTCATGGTTAAATATATGTAATTTGAGGTTAAGGAATCTAAACGATAACATAACAAATGGACGCTTGGTTTGTGGATCAAAATCCATAGAACACTTTAAAAAATTCTTGTACATCTTCTCAATTTTAAGGTATTTCTTCTAAAAATGCATTTATAGTCCTCCTCCCTACTCGATTGAATGAGAATTTAGCGCCCATCTAATAGTCAAGTTTTCCATTCACCCATAAGTTTCAACCCATCAAAAGCCTTCCTCACAAGCTCCATTCTCGGATGCCCATATAGAAATTTACCAAACAAATTAAATTTACAACTAGTTGAGAGGTCAGCCGTATCATTTGACAATAATAAATAAGCAGGCTTGCAAATCTTGCAACAAGCCTAATACACAAAAGGTCTCTCACCATTACCTTCAAGAGTATCATGGTAGGACTGAGAAAATGCAAACTACTTTGAGTTAATCATGGCGCGAGTGCCAGCTTCTGCAAACATCTTAGTATACAACTAATCCATCCAATATAGCCACTCAAAAATACTACTAAAGCCAAAATTAGTGACATCACCTCCATATCGCCAGAGCCATAGCTAAGAAAACTTTTCCCGTCATTATATATATATATATATATATATATATATATATATATATATATGCCAAAAACTACTTAAATAGAACATTATGATAAGTTCTACTCAAGTAGAAACTCATTGCATTAAATGGAATTACAATTTCTAATGTAAGGGATATTTAAGCTATCCCCTACCAACAAAAGAGAGAGGGGGCGATCTAGATACATCTGTTACATGGTTACATCTACTAAAATTAGCAAGCCAGTTTGCAGACCTATTGCCCTCCCTATGTAAAAAGGAAAATCTTATAGAAAGTTTTCTGACCAATCTCTTGATTCTATCTATCCAATGAGTAATGTGTCAGGGAGGAGATGCTTGAGCTAACATGATCTGCACCAATAACTCTGAATCATATTTAACATGGATGTGGCTCTGATTGCATTTCTGGGAGATCTAAAGAGCCCAAAAAATTGCAATAGCCTCAGTTTCTAAGGCATCATGAGCTACTATAGGAGAGAAGAAATGAAGAAAGCAGCTTCCCAAGTGATCTCTAAAAACACCCCCAATTCTAACCTCATAGTGACTGAAACTTCCATCAGTCTCAACCTTCACCCAAGGGTGCAAAGGATTGAGCCAAAGCACAGTAGAAAGATGGTTTCTAGCACTAGAGACAGCCACATTCCCCAATTGAGAATAGATATTTGGGAACCCCATGTTTTGGATTAGTTTCAAAAAAAAAAAAAAACTCATACAATTACTCACTACCTATGAATAAAACAAGGAACTTCCTCAAATCTGAGTTTATTCCTTGCAATTACCCTTGGGATAGTAGAGAGGTGAGAATCCTGCCACTCTGACCAACAGGCCTCAAATGAGAATTAGGAGAGATTAACTGTAGATATAGAAAGCTATGTAATCACATCATTCCAAACTTTTAGAGCAAAAGAACATTTGAAGAATAAATGGTCCAAAGAATCCTCCTCCACCTTGCACAAACAATACCAAGAGCGGCCCCTCAACCCCTTGAGTTTAAGGATTTCATCAGTTGGAAGAAATTTTTAAAATAGTTTCCAAAGAAAAAAAAACATGGAGGGGGTGAAGAATTTGTTCCAAAAATAATTCCCCCAATTTAGTTTTGCCCAACCCAACAAAAGGGTATAAACGGAGGAAGAAATTGATTGAGAACAAGATTTCTTCAAAATGCTTTTATCTTTAGTGGTATTATCAAAGGGGTCTTCATGATCTCTGGAATCAAACCAAGAGGAATAGTAGTAGACAGTAAAGAGGCATTGTATTCATTTTCACACCGAAAATCAGCAACCTTGGAACTAAGATTAGCATGTTCTGGGACTTTATGAATGAGTTTACCTTCCATCGACCAATTATCCAAGAAAAAATTTACTTGACCTGTGCCTAATTTCCAAATAAAGAGATCTGCAGCATGAGCTCTAACTTTTAGTAAATTTACCAAAATTTTGGAATCTCCTAACTTCCTGGTAACCATAGAAGGGTGGGTTCCTTTGCAGTATTTTTCCATCATAAATTTTTCCCACAAAGATTCTTGTTGTCTAAATTTGATCAGAAATTTGCATAAATTCACTTGGCATAAGTGATTTGGACCCTTAAAGCCCAATCCTCTACAGAAATAGGTTTGCAAACCTTTCGCCAACTAACCCAGTGCATTTGCTTCCTTTGTCAACCCATAAAAACCAATTGAAACTCCTTTCCATTAATCTCCGTGTACACTTTTTCATGGTCATCGTTTGCATCATATAAGATGGAAATGAAGTTAGAATGCTTTTGAGTAAGGTAATTTTTCCCCCATTGGAAAGAAAGGAAGAATTCTAGCAATTGAGTTGTGTTGTATTTTAATAAACATACCCTCATATTGAGTTTGTTTTGTTCCGCCTTTTAGGAGTTGGACCCCCAAATACTTCAGAGGAAGAGAACTTACCCGAAAGTTAGTAAAATTAGTAACCCAATGTCTCACATCAATTTTAACATTCCGACTGAAAAGAATAAGGCATTTTTTATTGTTAAAAGAAAGACCAGAAGTGTCTTAAAATTCTTGAAAGCACTTAGAGAAAAGTTTGATAGCAGATTTAGATGCTTTAGAGAAGATAATCTCATCATCAGCATATGCTAGGTGGGAGATATATAAGGTGGACCTATGACTGAATTGCATATGAGGAGATTGATAAAATTTAGAGTTTAACATCCTGGAAAAATAATCAAAAGAAAAATTAAATTAGGTAGGGGAGAGAGAGTCCCCTTGTTTCAGCCCCTGGTAGCTTTGAAGAAGCCATAGGGATACCCATTGATAAGAACATAATTCATATTATTGTTAAGCCACCTCATGATCAAATTGGTAAAGTCCTCAGAAAAGCCCCTGAACTTCAGAACATTAGCAATGAAATCCCATCTAATTGTATTATAAGCCTTCTTCAAATCAAATTTGAAGATTGCATTTCCCCTCTGCACATTTTATCCAAATCCAGTAGGAGTTCCTGTGATAGCAACACATTATCAGCAATATTCCTCCCTTGCACAAATGCAGATTGATTCTCACTGATCAAACAAGGAAAATGAGGTTGGATTCTATACATAATAATTTTACTATTGACCTTTCTTAAGACATTAGTCAAACCGATTAGTATATATCCTTCCCAATTAAATCTATTAACCTCCATTCAAATTAGAACATTACAATAGAAATAAAATAAGTATTAGGATCCACCCCTCTAAAGAAATCTTGAACAGCAAGAATAACATCATGCTTTGTTATGGACCAAGTCTTCTTGTAGAATTCTGAAGTAAAGCCATCAGGTCCAGNGGAATCAGAACATTGCAAAAGAAATAAAATAAGTATTAGGATCCACCCCTCTAAAGAAATCTTGAACAACAAGAATAACATCATGCTTTGTTATGGACCAAGTCTTCTTGTAGAATTCTGAAGTAAAGCCATCAGGTCCAGCAGTTCTATTGTTGTCAATGGAGTTGATTTCTTGCCAAATATTTGGTTTATCTAGAATAGAGGTGAGATGCAATGGATTAGTGTAATCATAATTTAACCCATTGATTAAGGGCCCTTTTGGATTTTGGTACCTTAGTTATGAAGTGAAGGGCAATTAAAACACCTGAGAAGAAAATGTGTAAATTTTTTCAAATTTTATTTATTTTAAAAAATTATCTTAACTTAGAAAATAGGGATTTCAACATTAATTTATTTAATCAATCAAAATAAAGTTTTTATTTATGAAAAAAAAAATTATTAGAGGTTCCCTTAGGTCAGAGAAACACTTAGACAAAATTCCATAATTTTTTTAAATTAAATTTTAATTTAATTTTATAATTATCTATTGATTTTTTAAATAAAAAAATATTTTTTAATTACAAAAATTATTTTTCATGTTTTTATTAAACCTCTTTGAGTCTAATGAACCCAGAGAAATAACTTTTACATTTTTATGATTTTTAATTTATTTATTATAATAATTTTAATGGGAAAATAAGAAAAATACATTTTTAGGCCTTTAAGAATTTATTTTTAACTTAGAAAAATGTTTTAATGAGTCCTAAATGATCAGGAAACCATTAGACACATTTTGAAATATTTTTGAAATTTTTAATTATTTNTGAAAATAAGAAAAATACATTTTTAGGCCTTTAAGAATTTATTTTTAACTTAGAAAAATATTTTAATGAGTCCTAAATGATCAGGAAACCATTAGACACATTTTGAAATATTTTTGAAATTTTTAATTATTTTTAATTTAAAATATAGTTAAAAAATGAAGTATTTTTTTTCAAAAATAATTTTTACTTTTCCTAAGTGCCCATGATCACAAGGAACTCAGAAAACCACTTTTCATAATTTTCCTAAGTGTATTTAATTTAATATAATTATTTTTGTACAAAAATATAATTTTTCTCATAAAATTAACTTTAGTGTTCAAATTTAATCAAATAATTTTAAAATTTTTATAGTAAGTGAACATGATTTTTCTACATAATGTGGAATTAATTTTATTAAATTTTTATTAATATTTAATTTAAATAAATTAATACAAATTATAAACATTTAATTAACTATAGATAAATACAAAATTATTCAAAGCATCATGACATTTTTCCTAAGTTTCTTTGACCACAGAAACCCTACTAAAATTTATCTCATAGTTTTTCAAGTGATTTTAATTTATATAATTAATTTAAGCCAAAATAGTCATCTAAGCTTGAAAATTAGGGTTTCAAACATAGGGATGCTCCTAACCTTGGAAAAATCCAAGAATATCTCCTCTGTCATGAGGAACAAACACTAAAAATCTCAAGCTATGGTGAGGAATATTTAATAAAAATTAATTAAAATACCACATAGAGTTCATATTGGTTTTAGATAATAGGATGAATCTGTCTCAGTAAGCTTCAACATTAAACCAGTGGCAGAATAATAGTATTGATCACAGAATTTATGCTTCCACATGCACAATGTCATCTCTATGATGCATACAAAAAATTTTAGCAACACATGCATCGAGATGATTTTATAGAAATTTAAGGTGTCCATTAACACGTTGCAAGGAAGAAGTTGCAATCCTAATATGAATTGGTCATTATAGAAGAGGAGCTTATNCATGATGCATACAAAAAATTTTAGCAACACATGCATCGAGATGATTTTATAGAAATTTAAGATGTCCATTAACACGTTGCAAGGAAGAAGTTGCAATCCTAATATGAATTGGTCATTATAGAAGAGGAGCTTATCATCATATGTTGCATTTGGTAATTCTCCCTTCTTGGCGACGCAAAACTTAATTGAAAAACATAACATTAATGAAAAAGATATACAAAGGTCCATCAAATAACTAAAGCAAAAAAGAAATGGACTATGAAGTAATCAACTAAAATTAAAAAATATTTAGTCAATCATCACTCTGTTAGAATAGAAGTAAAAATTCTAATATACATTTCTTTAATGACTTAAATGTAAGCAATATCAACACCTTTGTTTTCTAAAACTCCATAAATTACTCTCTTGATAACTTTTCATAAGCTTTTTCTAAATCAATAAAAATCATACACATATCCTCCATACTTTTAACATAATTCTCCATCAAACCTGTCAATAAATTCAACATAGTAGATTTGCCTTNACTTATCATCATATGTTGCATTTGGTAATTCTCCCTTCTTGGCGACGCAAAACTTAATTTAAAAACATAACATTAATGAAAAAGATATACAAAGGTCCATCAAATAACTAAAGCAAAAAGAAATGGACTATGAAGTAATCAACTAAAATTAAAAAATATTTAGTCAATCATCACTCTGTTAGAATAGAAGTAAAAATTCTAATATACATTTCTTTAATGACTTAAATGTAAGCAATATCAACACCTTTCTTTTCTAAAACTCCCTAAATTACTCTCTTGATACCTTATCATAAGCTTTTTCTAAATCAATAAAAAGCATATACATATCCTCCATACTTTTAACATAATTCTCCATCAAACCTGTCAATAAATTCAACATAGTAGATTTGCCTTGCATAAATTTAAACTAATTTGGGGATTTTTTTGCATCATGTTTGTAACCTACAATAACCATTCTCATAACTTATATTCAACTATCTCTGTCATAACTTTGATGTATCACACATTAACTTCATTGATTTAATTTGCACTCCTATATATACTCTTTTTCTAAAAAAGTGAAAAAACAATAGACACTTTCACCGCTTATTAAACATTTTTTTTAAATTTAAAAATAATATTAAAAAAGAATACTCAACCAAAAAAATCTTATTCTTCTAATTATTTTCACTTTTATTGATGTTCTATCAAGCCCTACTATATTTCAAACACTCATTTTTTTAAAAGCCTCTTCTATTTTTGAAAAACTACCAACCAAAAAAGCCTCGATTTCCAACTAATACGACGATGATAATGAAAAAAAAAATTATTATTATTTAAGATAATAAGATCATCAAAATCAATCAATTTTTTTTTTTTTTACAATCTTTATTAAAAAAATTTATGAAAATATCTCATCCACCTATATTAAAATATCTTTTTCAACTTAAAAAAAAAAGAAGATTTGATTTTTATCGTTAATATATTTAACATAAACAAAAACTTTTTTGCTTTTGTTATAACTTTACAGTGCAATTTAAAACCTTACAAAATTCTTAGCATCACACGAGTTTTAGAAGACTATATGCTAGAATTCAAATTTTAAAGGAGCGAGCATAGCACAAATTCATAAATTCAAGCATTTGATGCACCCAATAAACAAAATGTTTAGAAGGCTGAAAAAGATGCATCAAGATAATATAACTAATATAAAAAAAATTCCAAGAAATAAATTGACCAATTCGTAACATCAATAAAATTTAAAAAGAAAAAAAAAGGAAAATATCCAAATAATCAAATTAACAACTCATANTTCAACAAAAAATCATGAATCCTTTTGAACGAATATGGCTTACAATCTCCTAAATTGATATATTTTTTTAAGATGACATATAGGTATACGTAACATAACTTAAGACCTACATTTCACTCATGGAGGATTTAATGATGAGAATATTTCGATTGATTAGGATAGCTTGAGCTGATTTTTATTGAATTTATATTATGGTTGGTTAATGAACAACTATCAGTATATTTTCATTTGAATTTGGACCAGGAATTCTGAGCTTTGTTTTTCGATATCTGATTACTTAATTAGAAAATTAAACCTAATCTTATCTATCTAACAACCGGTGGTTGAATTCTTAATTATTAATTCCTTGTATTTAGTTATGCTGCTGCTACCAAGAGGCAGCTGTGAATGATATGAAGCCATCATCATTTAAAGTAAAGTAACAA
>JXCR01139556.1:190872-205325 GCA_002079205.1 Phalaenopsis hybrid cultivar
AGCTTGAGCTGATTTTTATTGAATTTATATTATGGTTGGTTAATGAACAACTATCAGTATATTTTCATTTGAATTTGGACCAGGAATTCTGAGCTTTGTTTTTCGATATCTGATTACTTAATTAGAAAATTAAACCTAATCTTATCTACCTAACAACCGGTGGTTGAATTCTTAATTATTAATTCCTTGTATTTAGTTATGCTGCTGCTACCAAGAGGCAGCTGTGAATGATATGAAGCCATCATCATTTAAAGTAAAGTAACAACCATATAACCATCAATCTTCGAGGACTTTGAGATCAATTAATGAAGGATGGCTGATTGTTTGATCTTGTTCTTTGAATGAAACAGTTCTTTCCTACGTCATGAAGAACATTTTCTTCTCTCAACACAACGATAAAAGAAATTATTGAATCCTTTTGAATTTGATTCCTTGTTCAATTATAATATTCTCGTAGTGTATATATAGAATGGGTTATAGTACTTACGAATCCAACATAGCTGGCCTCACGGTTTAATGACTTGCTAGCAATGATTCGCTGAAAGAGTTTTTTATCTTGTGTGTTTCTGAGCTTCTAGCTCTAGCTTGTACGGAACTGAACTTAAGAGCTTGATTCTCTCTCTCTCTCTCTCTTTTCCCAGACGAATTTTATAAGAAATACTATCGTTGCTCCCTTTCCATTCCAAGAGCTAGCTAGCTGCAGTCTGTTAAGGCAATTCTAGCAACCCAAGATGAGAAACTACAAATGTATGTTGCTTTATGTCTTACATTTGATCGAGAGTTAGGTGCTCTTCAATAAGGATAAGCACAACTTTAGTTTCTTTGTGCATTGAATCTAATCTTTGAGTTTTCTTTTAATTTCGTGTTAATACTAATACAAAATAATTTAGATAAAAAATTACATCATTTGAAGATCTAAGATTGCACATTTGAAGCTTTCGAATTTGCCAGCACTCAGTGCACAGTGAAGCTAAAACTGGTTATGTTTGGCTTATCATACTAATTTGAAGCTTTTTTTTTTTTTTGACACATGCANAGTGTCATATCTCAAAAAACCATACTTATAACAGCAATCTGCCTTCTTGTTGTTGACTATAACATCGAGAAATCAAGGGGCAATTTCCTCTGATCTCTCCTTATTCGCCTCTTGGCCCAGGTTTTCTGGCAGTGACCCAATCCCCTGATTTCTCTCTCCATTTATAGTTTGTAGCTGTTTGCTCCTTTTCTTTTCAATTTTTTTGATGAATTAACAAAGTTTGCCTGTAATTGCAGGTTAGATAACTAGGATTCACTGCCCTGAGTTTTGGATCATTTGTGTTGTTCCTTTCATAAAATAAATGGGCTGTGATTCAATATTCGGTTGTAATACTGAATGCAAAAATTTGCTGAGGTTACTGGGAAGCAATATNACAAATAGCTCCATAATTGTTCATTTTTTGTTCCTTTAATACAACAACAACAAAACCTTTATCCCACTTAGTCCTTTTCCTCAATTTATTCCTATTTAGTGTCATATTTTCATTTAATTCTAGCAAATTAAGAATATTTTTTTAAACAATATGCCTAAGTCATCCTAGTTGTAACTCTTCCTTTCTTAACATAAGTCGAGTTTAAAACATCTACTTTTCTAAACAGATCATCAGATGGTTGGCGTTTAATGTGAAAAAACCATCTAAGACGACTCTCTCTAATTTTGTCTGTCACAGGAACAGCACATATATTCATTTCGCATTTTGTCTCTATGTTTAAAGCCACTCATTGACCTAATCATTCTCATCTCAACAACACTTAACTTAGTTTTATGCTTCTCTATTAAAGGCCAACAATAAACGTCATAAAGCATTGCAGGTCTCACCACTATTTTATAAATTATCCTTTCAGTCTAAGCAGTACTTTTCTATCACATAATAGGCCCGAAGCATTCCTCCACTTCGACCAACCAACTTGAATTCTACTAATAGCATCCCCATCAATATCACCATCACTTTGAACAATAGACCCTAGATAAAGTGTTCGCACCTTTTAATAATTTGATCACCCATAGTTACATTTCTGTCAGTAAAGCTACTACTACTAAAATTACATTCCAAGTGTTCAGTTTTAATTCTACTCAAACGAAGGCCTTTAAGATTGACCTCCATAATTCAAGTTTTTCCTACGCTTTTTCTCTTATCTTATCCACGATAAGTATGTCATCAACAAAAAGCATACACCAAGGTACATCCTCCTGTAAGTGTCCAGTAAGACCATTCATAACTAAAGCAAAACGGTATGGGCTTAAAGGCGATCCCTGAGGTAAACCAACATAAATAGGTCAATCCTCCTTCTGTTCTAACACAAGTAACAACTCTTGTATACATATCTTTAGTGACGTGAATATAATTCATATCAACTCCTTTATTCTCAAGAACTCACCAAATGANCTCTTAGAATGTCTTCAAACAATCATTCTATTCAAATAGCTTGATGCTTTCAAGGAATGACGAGCACTTTTAACATTGATATAAATTGGCACAGTTCAGTCATTTGACCAGTTAAATTTTGTAGCTCCTTGGAGTTTTTGAGAGACATCATCTTCAATATTGCTTTCGACTTATTTTTGTTCAGCTTTATTCCTCCAATGGTGAGTAAGAATTCCAAAAAATTTACTGATCCATCTCCAAGAACTTCAAAATAGTGGACTGCTTCAAGTTGAGCATATGATGTTCAAAATTTTTACTCTTCACTGGCAAGTTTTTCGCAAATAGCTCCATAATTATTCATTTTTTGCTCCTTGAATACAACAACAACAAAACCTTTATCCCACTAAGTGGGGTCGGCTACATGAATCCTTTTCCTCAATTTATTCCTATTTAGTGTCATATTTTCATTTAATTCTAGCAAATTAAGAATATTTTTTTAAACAATATGCCTAAGTCATCCTAGTTGTAACTCTTCCTTTCTTAACATAAGTCGAGTTTAAAACATCTACTTTTCTAAACAGATCATCAGATGGTTGGCGTTTAATGTGAAAAACCCATCTAAGACGACTCTCTCTAATTTTGTCTGTCACAGGAACAACACATATATTCATTTCGCATTTTGTCTCTATGTTTAAAGCCACTCATCGACCTAATCATTCTCATCTCGACAACACTTAACTTAGTTTTATGCTTCTCTATTAAAGGCCAACAATAAGCGTCATAAAGCATTGCAGGTCTCACCACTATTTTATAAATTTTCCTTTCAGTCTAAGCAGTACTTTTCTATCACATAATAGGCCTGAAGCATTCCTCCACTTCGACCAACCAACTTGAATTCTACTAATAGCATCCCCATCAATATCACCGTCACTTTGAACAATAGACCCTAGATAAAGTGTTCGCACCTTTTAATAATTTGATCACCCATAGTTACATTTCTATCAGTAAAGCTACTACTACTAAAATTACATTCCAAGTCTTCAGTTTTAATTCTACTCAAACGAAGGCCTTTAAGATTGACCTCCATAATTCAAGTTTTTCCTACGCTTTTTCTCTTATCTTATCCACGATAAGTATGTCATCAACAAAAAGCATACACCAAGGTACATCCTCCTGTAAGTGTCCAGTAAGACCATTCATAACTAAAGCAAAACGGTATGGGCTTAAAGGCGATCCCTGATGTAAACCAACATAAATAGGTCAATCCTCCTTCTGTTCTAACATAAGTAACAACTTTTGTATACATATCTTTAGTGACGTGAATATAATTCATATCAACTCCTTTATTCTCAAGAACTCACCAAATGATATCTCTTGGAACCTTATTGTAAGCTTTTTCTAAATCAATAAAAATCATATGTAGATCTTCCTTATTATCTCTAAACTTCTCCATCAAACCTCTCAATAAATGTATAGCCTCTATAGTAGACTCGCCCGACATAAATTCAAATTAATTATGAGAAATCTTTGTAATACGTCTTAACCTATGTTAAATTACCTTCTCCCAAAATTTTAAAGTATGACAGATCAACTTACTTCCTCTATAATTTTCACTCTCTTGTGCATTTCCTTTATTCTTAGAAATAGGGACTAAAATACTCTTCCTCCACTCCTTAGGCATTTTTTTAGTTTTTAAAATAATATTAAAGAGTTTAGTAAGCCAAGAAATTCCCAAATCTCCTAAATATTTTCACACTTCAATTAGGATATCATTAAATTATATTGAATTTCTTTAAAGCCTCCTAAACTTCTTTTTGACTAATGCGACAGTGAAAATGAAATAATTTATTATTATTAATGATGTTAAGATCACTAAGGTCGAGCATATTTTTCGAAACTTCATTAAAAGTCTATCAAAATAACTCATCCACCAATTTTGAATATTGTTTTCTAAGAAAATAACTTTTTGAGTTTCATCTTTAATACAGTTTCTGATTAAATCTTCACTTTTCTTTTCTCTTTCTTTGGCTAGTTTATACTTATATTTTCACCCTCTTTAGTATCTAATCTATTATAAAGATCACTAAAAGCAGAATTAATGTCTTAGACTTTCTACGGGTCGTTTAATATTTTTCTCAGTTTTCTAAGCTTTCACATTTAAACCAAATTTTATAACATAACTTTTTTTATTTTATCTTTTCTTGCACATTATTATTCCACCACCAACGATTTTTACTTATAGAAACTTTTTTATTTTGATTATTCAAGTACAACATTTGTCATTTGTTTAATATTGTTTGTTACTTTATCCCACATAAAATTTAATTCTTCATAAATATCCCAAATTTTGATATCTTGAATTTTACTCATAAAAGTAATTTTATTTGTCTTTTAAGTACCTCTATCAAATTCTACAAGGATGACTCCTAGTATTATTTATTTTACAATTCTTCATCTTAAAATCTAGAACTAATAATCGATATTGAGTACTTATATCCTCACTTGGAATGACCTTACAATATTTACATTCTCAGCGATCTCTTCTTCTCATAAGAAAATAATTAATTTGTGTTTTGTTAGATTCAATCTTATAAATAATAATTTGTTCATCTGTTTTCTTGAATAAAGTATTAGCAATAACAAAATTATACAACAACAATAACAACAACAATAACAACAACAACAACAAAGCATTAATCCTACTACGTGGGGTCGGCTACATGAATCATTTTTCTCCATTGCGTCCAATTTAGTGTCATATTTTCATTTAGTTCTAATAAATTAAGATCATTTTTTATACAATAAACCCAAGACTCCCTAGGTCTACCTCTACCTTTCTTAACATAAATCGAATCTAAAACATCTACTCTCTTAATCAGATCATCAGATGGTCGACGCTTAATGTGAGCAAACCATCTAAGACGACTTTCTCTAATTTTGTCCGTCACAGGAGCTATACCAACCCTATCACGGATAAATTCATTTCACATTTCGTCTCTAAGTGTAAAGTCACCCATCCACCTAATCATTCTCATCTCGGCAACACTATTATGCTTCTCTTTTAAAGGCCAACATTTAGCGCCATAGAGCATTGCAGGTCTTGCCACCGTCTTATAAAATTTTACTTTCAGTCTAAGTGATACTTTTCTATCACACAAAAGGTCCGAAGCATTCCTCCACTTCAACCAACTAACTTGAATTCTACTATTAACCACCCCATCTATATCACAATCGCTTTGAACAATGACCCAAGATATCTAAATCAATCACACCTTTTAATAATTTGATCACCCAAAGTTACATTTCTATCACTAGAGTTACTACTATTAAAATTGCATTCCATTTATTCAGTTTTAGTTCTACTCAAATGAAAGCCTTTAGACTCCAATGTAGACCTCCATAATTCATGTTTTTCCTGGGCTTTTTCTCCCATCTTATCCACAAGAAGGATATCATCAGCAGAAAGCATACACCAAGGTACATCCTTCTGTAAATGTCCAGTAAGGCCATCCATAACTAAAGCAAAAAGGTATGGGCTTAAAGCCGATTCTTGATGTAATCCAATAGAAATAGGAAAATATTTAATCAATCCTCATTCAGTTCGAACACGAGTAACAAGTCTAGTATACATATCTTTAATGACTTGAATACAAGTCATATGAACACCTTTCTTGTCAAGAACTCTCCAAAGGATATCTCTTGGAACCTTGTCGTAAGCTTTTTCTAAATCAATAAAAATCAAATGAAGATAATCCTTATTATCTTTGAACATCGCCATCAAACCTCTCAATAAATGTATAGCTTTCACAGTAGACCTGTCCGGCATAAATCCAAATTGATTATGAGAAATATTTGTAAAACGTCTCAACCTATGTTCAATTACACTTTCCCATAATTTTAAAGTATGACGCATCAGCTTAATCCCTCTATAATTTACACTCTTCTACATCCCCTTTATTCTTAAAAATGGGGACCAAAATACTCTTCCTCCACTCCTCAGATATCTTTATAGTTTTTAAATTAATATTAAAGAGTTTAGTAAGCCAAGAAACTCCTAAATCTCTTAAATATTTCCATACTTCAATTGGGATATCATCAGGTCCTACGGACTTTCCACCATTGATTTTCTTTAAAGCCTCATCAACTTCTTTTGTACTAATGCGACAGTAAACATGAAACATTTTACTATTAATAGCGATATTAGATCACTAAGGTCAATTGTATTTTCAGAAACTTCATTAAAAATTTTATCAAAATAGCACCCTACAATGAATCACACACTAAAGCAAAATCTAATATGGCTTTATCTTCTTCATTAATCACTTCAAAGCCGTAGCCACCATGAATATTTCTAAAATCTTCCACCACTCTACCAACATGTCCATTTAAATCTTCTTCAATAAAAATTCTTTCTTCAAGAAGTATTATTTGTATTAAGTCTTCTAAGTCATTCCAGAATTTATTTTTAGAACCTATATCTAAACCTACTTGAGGAGCATAAACACTTGTAATATGAATAATTTTAGTATAACAATAATCATAAGAGCTACAATTCTATCTCCAACTCTATTAATTTTACAATATTATCTTTCAAACTCTTATTTATAATTACACCTACACCAATTCTGGTAAGATTCTTGCCTGAATATCAAAGTTTAAAAACCTAAGTTATCAATCTCCTTAGTTTTTTCTCCAACCCATTTAGTTTCTTGAACACATAAGATATTTTATCTTTCTATGAACCATAATATTAACTAATCTCATTAATTTACCAGTTAGAATACATATATTCTAAGATCTTATGTTAATATTAGTTTCATGGACAAACTTTTTTACCTACATCCATCCCTAATATGGGAACCCTTGCTTACACTACATCCAGATGTCGGTATAGCGGCCCATGCACAATTTTCATTGTATTCAGACCATACAACGCATAGGTTCCAAGAGACACCCTAACACTTACATAATGATCAAAAGAATTCATGTCATGATTTTTTCGACAAATTTTAAGTTGTCAATCGACTATCTAACGCAACCCTCTATTTTTGCTCCTTGAATACCAGATCTATGATTCGTTGATTGGCCACCCCTACATCCTTCAACCAAAATAGCATTATATTGTAACAATACAACTAATCATCTATAATGAATGTGACATTATATATGTAAATTAGGCGCATACATACATGATTGTAGCCCAAGAAGGGTTCTAGGAAGCTCATGATAATGTATTTGATTTTTGGGTACTAGCACATAAATATCTTCTACACAGGTCGAGTTAAGATTTATAAAGTCTATGTATATTCACCACTTTTCATTATCTTTCTTCAACATCAAAATATTAGAGATCAGCTCATGGTATCAAACTTCTCATACAATTCCAATAATAAGTAACATTTGCACTTCTCAATGGATTGGGTAGCTGACTTTGCAGAAAATAACTAAAACTATTGGTTGGACTTATTCTTTTATCTTTATTCAATTTATGGCAGACAACATTGATCTCTCAGCAGTTGAGTAGAAGAATATGTCAAGTTCCTTCAAAGTCGCCACCAACTCTTTCTTATACTTGACATCAAAGAAGGAGCTTATACAAAAAGTGCGAGCGGACTCTTCAATTTCATTCGAGATCTCTAGGCTTTGAAACTCTTTGAATTTATTAGTTAAATGCTTCTTTCTATGCATTATTAACATCTTTCAAGTAGCATGCCCTTAATTGTAACGAGTTGCCTCACACAATAATCACTCACTCAGCCTCCATCTTGGAACTTCACAACAACATAGTAGACGACTATGTAAAAGTATTGAGTGTTTAGCCCAATATGATGTTGCAAGTACCTGGGACGTCGACAATGATGATGAAGTAGACCATGGTCATTTAATAGTTTCCTTCCAAACCCTAAGTAAGTGATAGAGTAATTATTATTTTGTCTCCCTTTTCCTCAAAAGAATTGCATGGGACTATATATAAGATAGGCAAGTCCCTTCATTTATCTTCTCAAGGATGCTCTTAAAAAAATATTGNATTTGTACTTTAATTTTTCTATTTTTAAAATAGTACTTTACATTATAATCCCAAGAACTATTTACAGACATTTCTAACTTCCTTATAGGATCGATATCTTGGACTCCATTAGAGCCCTTCATTACTTAAGCGATACGTATACTTGCATTATTTTTAAAGGGGATTAGGTAGTTTACTAGAGTTTTAAAGATAAACTTTTTAATTAAAGTTATTTTTGTTGGAATTACATTGCATATTTTTTATTATATCTATCGTGTGTAATTTGTAATATTGAAAAATAATTGTAAAATTAACAGACTAAATCTACCCACATCAACTTCCTCATAATCATCTTATTCTTCTTCTTCTTCATGAATAGGAGCAAAAGGAGTGAAGCTTAGACAAGTTGGAAATTCAACATTGTATTCACCCCTAAGATATATAACCGTAGCTTCCTCAAAAGCTATATCATGTTAAACTCTCATCTGCTTATTCTCATCATTATAAGCCTTTCTTGCTCCAATTTCTCACATCTAATTCTAACTATTAACTATATCCATTTATTGAATCATAAGCTGCTCCACAATATTTTCAAGTGAACCAGAGCGAGATGTAGAAGCCCCTACAGCTGATGTAGAGGGTCTATCAATACCTCCACTCCTAAACTCAACAAATGATTTTAATCTTTGAACCGTATGCTTCCCAATAGGATTTTTTGGTTGCAACCTTTCCTCATTTCTATGGGGCTCTACTTCTGTTGCTCACATAAAGTGAAAATCAGGGCAGGGTAACCCATTCCACTGGCTGTAGCACTATTACATATAATCCGAGCATGATGAATTATGAGAGCACCAACATTACTGCCTTCATTTTTTGAATGCAGAAGTTTAGCACAGATCTATCATTTTCTGAATGCAATGAAATACATTTCTCATCCCATAAAAAACATTGATCATATCTCTTGAAAATTCAACTTGCTTACCTCTCACAAGGATGTGCTTGTCACTGGTAAAGCTTAAGTTTGCATAAAACTCCTGAATCATTGGTGCAATTGCTACTACAGTGAAGTAACAAAACCTTTCCCAATTTTTGGCGATGATCAACCTCTCAATCTTGCCACTCAGGTTAGCAATTGTCTGTTCTTGACTCAACTTTTTCGATTCCATTTGAGTGTTATAACAATGTTAGGCTTTGAAATTAACAAATCTCCTCGCATCAAAATCAACTGTCAACTTTCCTCTCTTTACTCGTGGAGCCATTGGAAATTCTATGAAAATCCAAATAAATTACATAATAAAAATCTAACTCCCTAAATTAGATTATTTGATAAGAAACTTTTCACCATGAGTTTTCTTCAAGCTTTTCCATCAAAAATCTCAAATTTTGGATCTTCCATAATGTAGGAAAAATCCATTGTGAAATAAAAAAATTTTTAGGTTTAAGAGAAGCTCTTACCAAGAAAAGATAAAATCTAAGATCTCTGGCCTCTGAAATCTTCTCTAACGCACACAATGTGAAGCTCTAGGTCACGATTTAGAGGTAGGAGATGACCCCAGCAATAAAAATGGAGTTTTACTGTGTGATTTTGTGATTTTTTAGGCAATCTAGCTTTTTTGGGAGTTTGACGCGTCATGCTCCAATTCTCTGTAAATTGGCGCTTCATGCGCCAATTTGGCGCATCTGGCGCCAACACCTTAATTTTTTCAGATTTTATTTTCCATGGAAATCTGCTGTGTGTCGCTTTTTGCCCTCCTCTAATTAACTCAACTGAACATTTATAATCATAATTTAAACATTAATCTAACATGAAAATTTTACAAACAACACAAAACTCATTTTTATATATAAAATCTATGCTGCTACAAATTAACATTTTCTTAAGCCAACAAACTTCTACTTTAGTGTCCAAAGCAAATCGAAACATCCTAACATAGACATCTAAACATAAAAATACTAAACACAAACATGAATAGATTTAGCAATAAAAGTAAATGTAATCCAACATAACACATTAATACAAACAAACAATACTAAGGAAAATGTTTTGTGCATATATTAAGTTTAAACACCTTCTTTGCTCTCATTCTTTTGGATATCCCCCATAAATTAGTAATGTACGTACAAGTTATAGAAGGTTTGATAAGGAAATTCATCTATTGAATCTTCCCCAATCCAAGCATGNAAATATAGTCATGAAAAATAAATAATTCAAGAAGAAGTGTCAGCTATTTTAGCTGATTAAAAATTTAATATTCCTAGATAACTTTAATAATTTGACACAGATCATTAGCAAAAGAAAATTTAACTAAGGAGATGAAAACCAAAGGTTAAGATGCAAAGGAGAGGAGGGAGTGATGAGTTGAACAAAGAGGCAACGTTATATTTTCAGGTATAAAACTATAATAGCTAAGCGCCAAGAACATAAAGATAATACTGATAAAAAAAATGTAGCTAAATAGTAGCAATCTTCGAAGGTGATTAAAAGATAAACCATCTTTAACACATGACCTTCGTGGTATATATGCCATGCCAGCCCTAGTTAACATTGCAATCACTATGGATGATTTTGGTTTGTTGCCGCCACCTCCATTATTATTGCCCACCAACAACAACAACAACCATCATCACATAAATAAATAAAAATAGCATATGTTTAAAATATGATATGACATAAATAAATAAAAATAACATTTGTTTAAAATATGATATGTGTTTTCATTCAAAAAAAAAAATATTAAAAAAAAGCAAAAGAAATAAATTAAAATAAAAGTGGTCCAAAATATTTAGCTTCTAATTAGGATGAAGAAGCATTATTAAAAAGTTTGCCCTTTCTCAATTCTCATATCTTATTTTGTTTCTGTAATGTGATGTTTATTTCAACTAGATGTGACTAAAACTATTTCAGAGTTAAATTTCAATATTCGATCTATAAAAATTGAATAGAAGTGAGCAATTTCTGATTTCTAATTTCAAAACTTGCCCTCATAAAATTAAGAAGAAAATTCCATTTCAAGGGTAGAAGAAACATCATTGAAAATTAAGCTTTAAGGATGCTAGCATAAGACAAATATATGTCATTGAAACTCCAAAATAACTTAAAACTACCATAAAATAGCATACTTAATATAAAAAGCATTGAAATAGTATTTATATATATTTCAAAAAAAGAAAAGTAATAATCATATATTACATTTTAGCATTGGCAATTAGGGCTGTCAAAAAAGCTCGTTGTTCGCGAACAGTTCGTGTTCGGTTTGTCAATGAGTTTGTGTTTGATTCGTTCGATAAGAAAATGAGACGAACATGAACAAAGTATGTTTGGTTCGTCAATGAGTTCGTGTTCGATTCGTTCGATAAGTAAACGAGACAAACGCAAACAAATTTTTTTCGTTCGGTTAGTTAAACAGAGCCCAACACGAACATCGATGCGTTCGTTCGTGTTCGAATCGTTATTGTTCGAAATATAAAATAATTTAAAATAATTAAATATAAAAATTTTATGATATTCAAAAAATTAAATTTTATAAATTATAATATATAGTAAAATAATAATAATAGTATATTAATATACTATATTAGTAATATACTGATATATATATTATATATTTATATAATATAAGTTATATAATTAATTTATATATATTAATATTAGGGATGTCAAACTGGCTTGTTGTTCGCGAACAGCTCGTGTTCGACTCGTGTTCGACTCGTTCGTTAAGAAACGAACACGAACAGTGACTTCATGAACAATTTCAAACACGAGCTTATTTCAAACAAGCTAAATTTCAAACGAACCGAACACGAACACAAGCTCTGTTCGTTCGTGTTCGGTTCGTTTACACCCCTATTGGCAATTGAAAAATAAAACCAAAAAAAGGGATTGAAAATCAATTTCAATCACCTACTTGATTCAACAAAATTTTAGTTTCTTTTTAAATTGAGATCTCATTTCATGTGAACATAATATGTGTCAAGTCCTAAAAATTACATAGTACTTGTTCCTCCCCATTTTTGCTAAGATAAAAATAAATAATATTTCAATAAAAAATAAATATATATATATACTTTTCCTAGACCAAATACTTCTAAATGAAACAGAGCCCATAAATTTTTTCCTCCAAAACCAGAGTACCTTAAACAACCTTCTAACCCACACACTCTCACTCTCTCTCTCTCTCGCCCATCGCATTTTTATCCCTTAAAAAAACGGATCATAATAAAATCATAAAAGAAAAAGCAAAACTCCATCATGACGATTCTGAGGCTTCCTTTTAAACGAATTTCGATTCCCCTCGCCCACCTTCTTTCTTTCACATGGCCTCCCCATTTCCACTCCTCGCAACAAACTTCCTCCACGCTATCTCATCTCCCTCCCTCTCCCTCTCCTCTGGTCAGGTAGGTACTCTTCTAAAAGGCTTCTGAAACAAACCAGGAATAAAAATCTCTCTTTTTCACTCTATCCCACTCACCCTCCTTACCACCCTCCCTCTCACAAAGAGGACCACTGGTGTGGTGTGGTCCTCCATCTACAATAGCAACGCTTCGATCTCCACATCTCCCTTCGTCCAAGATGATGCGAGGAGATCCCCACCAAGTGCATGGTATGCATATGTCCGCAGCTGCTGCAGTAGGTGAGTGCTCCACTTCAGCGCCACCTTCCACCGCTGCAGAGGAAGAGCACCGTCGTCTTCTGAAAGCAGAGATTTCCGTTCACCCTCTGTTAGAACAGCTTCTGTCAGCCCACGTAGGCTGCCTCCGCGTCGCCACCCCCATCGACCAACTCCCCCTCATCGACGCCCAGCTCTCACAATCCCACCACCTCCTCCGCTCCTACGCCGCCATCCACCGCCCCATTCTTTCCCCGCCGGAAAAGCACGACCTCGACAATTTCCTCGTTAGTTTTCTCTTCTTTTTTTATAAATTAATTTTTCGACAATATAAAATTTCTCACATAATTCATGGAAATTAATTCACGGTATCTACATCTGGATGAAGACGCAGTATACGCTGCTGCTGTGCTCGTTCAAGGAACAGCTGCAACAACACGTAAGAGTGCACNCAATTTCCTCGTTAGCTTTCTCTTCTTTTTTTATAAATTAATTTTTCGACAATATAAATTTTCTCACATAATTCATGGAATCTAATTCACCGTATCTACATGTGGATGAAGACGCAGTATACGCTGCTGCTGTGCTCGTTCAAGGAACAGCTGCAACAACACGNTTTCTCCTCTTTTCTTATAAATTAATTTTTCGAGAATATAAAATTTCTCACATAATTCATGGAAATTAATTCACGGTATCTACATGTGGATGAAGACGCAGTATACGCTGCTGCTGTGCTCGTTCAAGGAACAGCTGCAACAACACGTAAGAGTGCACGCAGTGGAGGCCGTCATGGCTTGCCGCGAGATCGAGCAATCGCTTCATGAGCTGACTGGTACTGAATCATACCCTCATCCATCTACCTCTAATTATTTCTTAACCTTATCTTATTTATTTCTTTGAGCTAATTTGGTTAGGATTTATTAAAATTCTCTTAAATTTTTTGTGATGATGAGTTGAGTAATAGACGAAAGGTGTGCAGTGCAAAAATTGGGTAGATTTATTTTCAATNCCTATACCCTCATCCATCTACCTCTAATTATTTCTTAACCTTATCTTATTTATGTCTTTGAGCTAATTTGGTTAAGATTTATTAAAATTCTCTTAAATTTTTTTGTGATGATGAGTTGAGTAATAGACGAAAGGTGTGCAGTGTAAAAATTGGGTAGATTTATTTTCAATTTCCTAGCTTTGCAGTGGTTTAGTGGATTGAGGGGACCCAACGTGAGATGTTGGTTAAGTTAGGTGGGTGGAGTTGGCGACAAGAAAAAGCATCGTCACGTTTCTTCTGTCACACTTGCATGGCAATATATCGATCGACTGGATAGCAGTATGGAGTTTTGTAGGCGGATTTAATTACTTTAATACTGGTTTTGTAGTCTTTCTTAGCACAATATGCATAAAGCAAGATATCACTATGTTTTCCCTTTAGAGATAATG
>JXCR01139556.1:207411-248361 GCA_002079205.1 Phalaenopsis hybrid cultivar
ATATATATATATATATATATATGTCAAATTGGTAAACCCTATTTATATAGGAGATGGCCAAAGTTATTGACACACTACAGGAATTTTTGAAATTTGCGCAGACATAGAAAAAAACAAATTGGAAGCAAATCCGAAGGTATTTAAGGGTTATCATTTGATTTGCATCGAATTTATGTCTTTTTTTTTTTTGCGGGTAAAACAGGGATTGGTAATATAGTTTTCATTTGTTTAGCGTCAAAAAAATCCGATGCAAATTTTTTTCATCTTAATTGTGTCCACCCTATGTCGCTTAGTTGAGACTATTTCTGCCTTTTGAATTTGCATAAAAAAAAATTGGACAGTAACATTAGCATCGGTAAAGCCTTGGGTTAACGTTAAAGAAAATATCAAAGAACGCCAGATAAAATTGTTATTTTACCGTCGGTTTTTTGGACGCAAATTAGACGCAAACCTGTATCATGGAAAAAAAAAATGTACATAATTGTTACATTTCCACAACTTGCACAATACATTGAATCCACAATGCAGCAATATTTTATACAGTCACAAATAATCAACATTAACACAAATTTTAGCTCCAGTAAATATCAATAGTGCAAAGTCACAGTGGCCTGTCTGACTATAGCATCTGAACTCAGTACAATACCATTAGAGATCTTGGTCTCGAAGGTTATGCCCTTCACACCAATGTCATAAACCTTCCCCTTCTTCTTCTGCACTGCCTAAGTCCAAAGCTCAAACTCGGACAGCGTAGTGGTAGAACGACTACCTCAGCTGTTGATGGAAGTGTCTAGTTGGATGGCCAGGTGCCTCTCTCAGAGCTGCTCAAACTTCTCCTGCAAAATTAAAATCAATGTTTAATTGGAACTTTGAATAGTAAGAGTTAAAATAAAGTGTTAAATTTTTTTTCCTTACGGCAACCCATCGGAAATGCTTTGAGACTCATTGCTGCGTCCTTGGGCGTTGATGAGTTCAAACCCACTCCTGGGTGGTGGAGTTGAACTCTCAACCCTATTTTTAAAAAATGCATCTCTGTTCCTTCAAATAGGTGATCATGATGAAGAAATCTTTGATAGCAGTTGAACCAACTATTTTTCCTTCCATGTTTCAGATTAAATGACTTCAACATATCAATGCGGTAAGGACAAGCCATTTTCCTGGCAGTGCTCCAACCAATTAGCATCCCATAGGCAGGGAAATCACTATTTGTCCACAAAAGTTACACTCTCAATTGTAATTTTTGTTTCGTAGCGATGTCATACGTAAGCACACCTTTCTCTCATAACATTCGAAGCTCCTCAATCAAAGGCTGTAAGTACACATCAATTTTCTCTTTGGGGCCATGTGGACCTGGTATGAACAATGTCATATTTAAGAATGGTATGATCATGCACATATCGGGGAGGGGAGGGGGGATAAATTATACTGCATTATGATCAATGGCCAGCATGATTATAGGGTTATAACATGATTGTACCGGGTAAAGCCACATTCACCCAAGTCTAACATTGCGTACTTCAACAGCAATCCGGGTAAGTATGAACAAAATGTCTCTAGGCCTCACCATGTGAAGAATGACTCATCAAATTAGCATCAATGGATCTAGAATTGTTCCAAGTCATGTGAGGGGTTGTACGCATGGAAGCAAATAATATCTGCAGCTGGGGTATAAGTGGAATAAAAAAGAGACGCTTGTACAAAAATTTTTTATAATTTTTACTCTTTCAACTCCTTTATTTGAATCTATCTGCACTACAAAATCAGCAAGTCGTCTCGACTGCATTAGCCTTGTAATGTATCATGCGGACATTAACACAACAATCAATTTTCTCGCATTGTAACCATAAGTTTGAAACTAACTTTATAGTTATGTACAGATCATTTGACACTAATTTTCTTACAGGGTTCATCTCTTTCAATAATGTTGCCTTTTGATTTAATGCTTCTCTAGACTTGTTAAAATTAGATTTGATGCTTAACATTCACAGCGCAACTAATGACTCTGTAGCAATCGTCCTATAACGGTTGTCGTGCAGTGTTTAGTAAAACTACTGCAATTCATTATTTGGTGTTTCACTTTTATGGGGAACACTCTCAAAAAAATGAGGTATTTGAGCATCATGTATCATTTCTTTGTATGTACCATAATCATATTCCTCTGGTGGAGAGACATAGCTTGTTGAGGTACCTTGATCGTATTGAACATCTGGTTCTTGCTCACCATGTTCAGTCTAGTACCAAAACTTTGGTTTGAATTACTTGCGGTAAAGATCCAATTTAACTTCTTTGGGTCACAGATACACATGATTTTTGTGTTTCACACAAGACAACAGAACTTACCCTCTAAATGATAAGTGGGTCGTCGTGATGCAACCTGCAAAAATTCCTCAACATTATCAAAAACTCATCTCGACGTCCTTTTTATCCTAGATATGATTTTGTATACATCCAAGTTCTCAAATTACGAATTTACATCTATAACACAAATCAAGAAAATTATTACGCAAAATAAAAATGAGTCAATACTTACAGTAAGAAGTCGACATTGCTTGGTCAACCATATTTAAGACACCACTATGAAGTGGTTTATTCTTTAAATAATAGGCCTAATGCATTCCTTCACTTCAAACAACCAACATGAATTCTTCTAATAACATCCCCGCTTATATCATCATCACTTTAAACAAAACCCAATGCACTCCTCTACTTCAACCAACCAACTTGAATTCTACTAATAACATCCTCATTTATTTCACCACCATTGTGAACAATAGACCCGATCGATACATTCCTCAATTCAACCAACCCACTTCAATTCTACTAACATCCCCATCTATATCACAATCATTGTAAACAATAAACTCGATCGATGTATTCCTCCACTTCAACCAACCAACGTGAACTCTAGTAATAATATCCCCTTCTATATCACCATCAATTCGAACAAGATCCGATGCATATATTGCTTCACCTCAACCAACCAACTTGAATTCTACTAATAAGTAAATACATTCCACTCAATACTTATGTATAACACCTAAGCTTCAATTTTTATGAAGATGTCATACATACCACTCAATTCTTATGTTTATGCATACCTAACACATAAACTTCAATCTATACAAAGATATTCATGCGTACCACTCAATTCTTATGTATATATATAGCTAACACCTAAGCTTCAATTTTTTTGACACATGCATGAAAGTGAAGAATAGTCATATAAAACACCTTAAAAAAAGTTCTTACATACTAGTGTCTCTTACTCATCATCTTACATTGGCGGGTTAATTGATATCCAACTACTAATATAGGGTCAATTTGAATTAAGTGTTCTACCCCGAATAGTAATCTTTATATCTTATACTTACATCAGATGATTAGTGCATTTCAAAGCCAGTTGAATGGCTCAAGTAAATTTAACAATTGAATCTTGTATATTTAATTAAGAGTTTTTTTTTTTTTTTTGTTAACATGGCTCTTTGTATTAGGCATTTTATTAATATAATTTTAATTTTTCATATTATTATACAAAAGTACTAACACAATCATCAATGTTAGATAATGTCTAGTAAAGTTTATTTAATGTGAAAAATTTTTTGTGCTATGTTTATCCTAAAATCTCCTTTATGGGATATATAATGAATTCTTAGCTTATCACTTGATTGCAGATTAGCTAATCAGAATTTTCTGTCAAAACGGCTCGTTGTTCACGAACAGCTCATGTTCAGCTCGTGTTCGGCTCGTTTGCTAAGCTAACGAGCCGAACATAAACAACACAAATAAATATTTGTTCGTTCGTGTTCGGCTCGTTTTGACTCGAAATATTACTATCAATTATATATATATATATATATATATATATATGTATATATGATGAATAGTATTTTTAAAAAACATAATTGACTACAAGTCTATAAAGATTTATAATCAATTATAAGTATTAATTAAGAAAATAGAATAAAAATAATTAAATTAGATTCAAATGGTATTTTAATATAAACAATAATTTTTAAATCTTGCCCCAATCCTTAAGATCTTATGACTACCTGATTAGGGTTATCAAAACGACTCTTTGTTCGTGAA
Organism: Phalaenopsis hybrid cultivar; assembly: GCA_002079205.1. NCBI lineage: Eukaryota > Viridiplantae > Streptophyta > Magnoliopsida > Asparagales > Orchidaceae > Phalaenopsis > Phalaenopsis hybrid cultivar. Next base: position 211,498 of record JXCR01139556.1, read on the forward strand.
CGGCTCGTGTTCGGCTCGCTAAGCAATCGAGCCGAACACAAACACATTTTTTGAGCTCGAAATATAAATGAGCCGAACACAAGCTGAGCTTAAGCTTGCTCGTGCTCGGCTTGTTTACATTACTATGTAAATTTGCTCATAACAATTTTAATATCTTATGGAATGNGAGCTGAGCCTGGTCTCGCTTGTGTTCGGCTCGTTTACACCCTTACATATGAGAAAAAAATATATTTTTTGAAATTTTTATGTCTTTATTAAATAATATTAATTATTTTAATGCTCGAATCACAAAATATATCGGATTTAAGTCAGATTTTTTCTGCGGTTAAGACGGGGTCGGTTATATGATTTTAATCTGTTTATCGTTGAAATAATTTGACACAAATTTTTTTCGTCTTAATTGCGTCCACTCTATATTAGTTATCGTTGAGGCTATTCGTGCATCTGGATTTGTGTCGAAAAAAATAGGACGGTAACATTAACGTCAGCGTAGTTTCGAATTAGCGTCAAAAAAAATATCAAATAATGCCGGATAAAAATTTTTGTTTTATCGTCGGATTATTGGAAGCATATCAGACACAAAGCTGTATTTCAAAAAAAGAAAATATAAATAACAGTTACAATTTCACAGTCTGCAAAATACATTAAATCCACAACGCAACAATATTTTACACAACCACAGATAATCAACATTAACACAGATTATAGCTGAAGTAAATATCAATAGTGCAAAGTCATAGAATGTAACAAAGTGTACCAAAAATAAAAAAATAAACCAAAAATTCCAGAGTTATTGTTCAAAGTAATGCTAAAAATAAATAAAAGAAATACAGAAAGTAATGCCTAATCATCATCTCACACCCTCTCCTCCTTCTCCTCCTCTATGAATGTCATTGGCTACTTGCTTTGATGATAAGCTAAAGTCTCTCTCATGCACACTATGGAGTCCTTGACTCTACGTTGGCCCTCTATCATCTGCGCATGCAACTGACGGATCTATTCATTCATCGCAGTGACTTGCCTGACTATAGCATCTCGGTATGGCTGTGAGGAGCTTGCGGAACTCAGTATGAGACCGTGAGAGATCTTGATCTTGAAGGTTATGCCCTTCGCACCAAAGTCATAAACCCTCCCTTTCATCTTTCCCAATGCCTAAGTCTAAAGTTTGAACTCGGACTGTACAGTGATAAAACATCTACTACTATGCTGACAAAAGTCTCTGGCTCCCTGAGCTGTTAAAACTCCTCATATAAAATTAAAATCAGTGTTTAATTAGAACTTTGAATAGTAAGAGTTAAAATAAAATTTTAAATTTCTTTCTTTTTTTTACTTACAACAATCCACCGCGAGTGCTCTAAGACCCACTTTTACGTCCCCAGGCGCCAATGAGCTCAAACCCACTCCTAGAGAAAGGAGTTGAACTCTCAACCCTGTTTTTGAAGAATGTGTCTTTGCTCCTTCTAATAGGTGATCGCGATGAAAAAATCTTCAATGGCAGTCGAACCAGTTGTTTTCTTTCCATGTTTTAGAGTAAATGCCTTCGAGCAATAAAGACAACCAATTTCCTGGTTGTGCTCCAACCAGCTAGCATCTCATAGGTTGAGAAATCACTATTGTCCACAAAAGTGTCGCTCTCCGTTGAAATTTATATTTCATAGCAATGTCATATGTAAGCACTCTTGAAACTCTTCAATCAAAGACTGTAAGTACACGTCAATTTTTGCCTTACGACTATGTGGACCTAGTAGATCCAAGTCAGAAATAAGATTGACACGGTCATGCACATAACTTATGGTAAATTGAATGGCATTATGATCAATGGTCAACATGAATACAAGGTTGCAAAGTGACTATACCAGGCGAAGCCATCTACACATCACCTAAGTTTAACATTGTGTGCTTCAACAACAGTCCAAATAAGTACGATCATAATGTCTACCGGCCTCTTCATGTGAATAATGACTCGTCAAGCTAGAATCACCGGATCTAGACTGTGTCAAGACATGTATGGGTTTGTACGTGTGGAAGCAAACAATATTTGTAGCTGGGGTATGAGTGGAAAATAAAAGTGACGCTAGTACGGAGCTTCTTTTTAAAAAAAATTCACACTTTCGCCTCCTTTATTTGAATTTATCCACACCACAAAATCGGTAAGTTATCTTGGTCGCATTGGTCATATAATATATCATGCAGGTATTAAAATATCAATTGATCTTCTCACATTGTAACATTGTAACCCTAAGTTTGAAACTAACATTTTAGTTCTGTTCAGGTCATTCGAGACTAAGTTCCCTCTAGGGTTTTTCTCTTTCAATAATGTTGCCACTTGATTTAATACTTCTCTTGACTTGTTAAAATCAGATTTGATGCCAACATTCTTAGCGGAACTAATAATTCCATATGTGTAGTGCAACAATCCCATAAAGGCGATTGTGCAGCGTTTAGTAAGTCATAAAACTATTGTGATTCATCGTTTGGTGTTTCACTTTCATGTGGAACCCTCTCAACAAAATGAGCTCTTTGAGCATCAGTACCATTTCTTCGTATGTGCTAGGATCATAGTCCTCTGGTGGAGGGACATAGCTTGTTGAGCCACCTTAATCATACCAAACTTCTAGTTCTTGCTCACCATGTCCAGTAAAGTATAAAAAATTTGGTTTGAAACCCTTGTGGTTAAGATCCAATTTAACTTCTTTGAGTCACAGATACACATAATTATTGTGTTTCACACAAGTACAAAAGAACTTACTTTTTAAATAATAAATGGGCAATTGTGATGCAACCTATATGAATTTCTCAACATCATCCAAGAGCTCATCTGTATGTCATTTTTTTCCTAAATTTAATTTGTTATACATCCAAGCACTTAAATTACGAATATCCATCTGCAACACAGATCAGTAAAAGTTTTACACAAAAAATGATTTGATACTTACAGTAAGAAGTCGACACTACTTGGTCAATCATATTTAAGACACCTCTTTGAGTTGATTTATTCTTTAAACAATACACCAGATGCATTCCTCCACTTCAAGCAACCAGCTTGAATTCTACTAATAACGTCCCCATCTAAATCACCATGACTTTAAGCAGGACCCAATGCACTCCTCTACTTCATCCAACCAACTTGAATTCTACTAATAGTATCCTCATCTATATCACCATCATTGTAAACAATAGACCAGATTGATGCATTCCTCCAATTCAACCAACCTACTTCAATTCTACTAATAACATCCCCATCTATATCACCATCATTGTGAACAATAGACCTGATCGATGTACTCCTCCACTTCAACCAACTAAAGTCAATTCTAGTAATAACATCCCCTTCTATCCCATCATCAATTCGAACAAGATCTGATGCATATATTGCTTCACTTCAACCAACCAACATGAATTCTACTAATAATTAAATGCATACCACTCAATACTTATGTACATACATAGTTAACACCTAAGCTTCAATTTTTATGAAGATTTCATATATACCACTCAATTCTTTTGTTTTTGCATACCGAACCCATAAACTTCAATCTTTACAAAGATATTCATGTGTACCACTCGGTTCTCATGTATATATATACCTAACACCTAAGCTTCAATTTTTGCATGCATGCCACATTTCATATCTAGGAATATTTTCATACATACCACTCAATTCTTATATATATATATACATACCTAATTAACACATAAACTTCACTTTTTACATGCATACCACATTACCTATGCACTTGGATAACACATACATAACAAAAAATTTCATACATACCTAACACCTAAACATTACCTATGAAAGACCCATTTAACTTGTCAAAACTTGAAAAGGAAAATGTATGGCGAAAGTAGAATTACCTTCCTCAACATTTTTTGATTGAAGTGGAGTGGAAGCATGATAAATACTGAAGTTTTGGTGGTCTCTGTAAGCCACAAACTGTCGTTGCCTTTCCAGCTTGCTCTAATGGCGACAGTATTGGAAAGGTTTGTTGATAAAGGCAATGGTTTGAGCAAAACAGGGAGAGAGAGGATGGAGAGTTTGATCAAAGGGAGGAAGAGATGTGTGCACGAGGGTTTTGGAAAGATAGAGAGCAGCGAAGAGGAAAAATAAGGATATGCATGTGGATTTTGTATTAGTCATTGCATCGATTTTTGTCTTCTTTGCGCCAGATATTTTCAACGCAATTAAGTAATGTGAAAAATGTGTTATTTGTGTCGGATTTTTTTCCCTTTTTGCGTCCGATTTAGTTTTACGCTTTTAAATAAAGTTTTGTGTCACTTTATTTGATGCAAGTACTCCATCACATATCCGCTTTAATTTTCATCATTTTCAGAATACTTTCTTGCATCAAATTATATGTCGTAAATTTGACGCAAAAGCTGTCACAAGTAGAAAAATTTAATTTTTGCCACTTTACTTCTACAATAACACTAATCTAACGTTAGTATTTGCATCAAAAAAATTTGACAAAATTATAGGAAGCTTCTTTCAGCATCTGTTGTAGTGACACATGAACGAATAAAAAGTAATAAATGTAACCGTTCTCATGAAACATTAGGCTAGAAACCATCTACTAATCAAAAAGTTGTGGCTGAGCTCTAAGAAGGTGGCATATAGGCCTAGAGAGTAATTCTCTAGCAAGTGCTTGAAATGAGTTTTCTCAATACTTTGTGTGTGACTTTTCCTCCTTAATATGTGAGGACATTAACTAGTTCAATGTCTATGCACTAAGGGCCAAATAGAATTTGTTGATCTAAGCCACTAATTTAGTCTTAATCCTAAAGAGTGTGAATAATAGGAAACTCACGATAGCGACTTTTACTTTTATCAAGCAATCATTAGGTTGATTATGAATTAGCAACCTTTAAAATTTAGTTGAAGTTTAGGCTTATCAATTTAATTTCTCAACCAATTATATCCTACTTAAAATCCATATCAATTTCTCAATTCTCTTACTTCTATAGAAAAAAAAAAATTGAATAGAATATTGTAAGAAACTTAACTATTTATAAGCTATTGCATCTTGAAGGTTCTAGTAAAATTTGTAAGAGTATTTTAATATTTTGTAATTATAGATGTGAATTGTGGAAATTTATTCATTAATAAGTCATATGAACTATTTAGTTATTATTCATGTACATTATTGGATGCACTACAACAATATTAATTCTTATAGCTTGCTAAAAAGGATATGGAATTTATATTCTCTCGAGTACGCATATTTCTAAGGTTTTCAAGAAAAATTTTTCATACAAGCATTATAATGCAAAGTAGTCAAAGCTATTGAAGTTGTTTCTAAGTTTGAACCTTCAACAAAGAAGAAGCAAATTATAAAAACCAAAAGAAAGTTGTTACAAGCTAAAACTTGATACCAAAATTGATGTCTAATAATAGAAAAAGTTTTGATAAGAAGGAATTTGCAATAAAAGAAGCCTTCAATGAGACTACACTCCATAAGGTGTCAGCCGATGGAGAGTTCAAGATAAAAGATGACACATTCTAATAAATATAAAGTGAGGAAGCACTTATTAATAAGAACACCTCGAGCAGGCTGAGGTCACTAGAATGGGTCAAATATTACTTTAATAGCCAAAATGGATGCCTTAAGTAGGTGAGTTATGGATGATCTTAGAAGTGGATGATCTATAAATCAAGTTGCACACCCCTTCACTAAGAGATTGATGTGTTAAAGAAATAACATCTTGTGAAATAAGACTTGAATATTTTGATGGACATTTTGATAAGGAGAGTGTGTTGTTTATGGTTAAAGTTCTTTAAATAGATCACCTAAGAGAATTTGAAAGGCGTTTCAAGCTATGGGGTGTGTGCAAGTTCTTCTTTTAAAAAATTTGTAATGCTACAGGGTGAGATGGATTTATAATGTATCACTTGACTCATAGACTACATGCAATAATTTATAATGTTTTTTTCTTTTTTTTAAAAAAAAATGAGTAATAATTTTTTAATAGAATTACTTATTTTTATTGATTAATGATATTATTATTGTTTCATAAGATGTTTATCTTTAATGGTTTCATTAGAACAAACAATTTTGTGATATTTATTTCAAAATCAAATTTGTTTTCTCTTATGATATGAACTTTTTTATATTTATAAGAAATTTTTGAAGGTTCACTTTATTTTCTTTCATGGATTAATGTCTTTTAATCACCACCAGCGTGTGTTGACCAACTTTTATTATGTACACAAGGACCCGTGTTGTTTAAATTATTAAAGCAATAATTCTAATATCAATCTTGTGAGAAGCATGTCGTCTAGCCTAACTCCTTAGTTGGCGGAGTTTGTATGACCCCTCGGATCACGGGTTCGATCCTACCTGTGTGCGGAATGAAATTCTTAGGCACATAAGATTGATCAATAGCCTCGTTTAATAACATCTAGCCAATCTTTTGAAAAAAAAAAAGTCAATTTCATGAGAAGAAAATACAAAATTTTATTAATCTAAGCACTAATTTATTTTATCTTAATTTTATCCAACTATCATATCAAAGATAAATTTTTTTAAAGATGAAATAAAATATGCAATTTCAGAAAATCACCAAATTTCTGATTATCGAAATAAAAAATAAAAATAAAATACCATATAAGAAATTAAAGGAAATATAGATATAGAACACAATGCAAAATTACTCCAAGTCATCCTCTTCAGTGCTTTTTTCTTTTTCTTCTTTTGTATATCTGGCTTGATCCTATATAGTGAACAAATATTGATGCCACCAAAAGTTAGGTATGGCCAAGGCCAACATTCAATTGGCGATTCTGATACATGGTCATCAAGGCCGAGTTAAACTCTGATATGTAAGTTAATTGCTTTTGATGCTAGACATATAGTGCTCAAATATTTGATCATTTTTTTGCTATCACCTTTAGAGGCTAGAAACCTAGTGCCTAATATCATGCAATTGGTTATCCTATTGCTTGCCTTTTGCTGAAATTTCTTTGGTGTTTGGACTTTTTATAGTCCCAATATCAAATAGTCCTTATTCCAAAAAGAGTAAAACGAGAGAAGGGGAGACAACTAAAATTAGCAAATACTAAGAAATATAAAAGGGTGGATATGAAGACATCTAAAAAAGTAATTCTCATTACCTAAATGAAAGAATAGTCCAAAATGAATCATTGTATGCTAAACCGAGGAAAATTTACAAGGATGGACTTATAATTTCTTTTGTATCTGAAACCATAGAAAAATAAAAAATATTATTATTTTGGGTTTAATGTGATCTTCTATGATGATGTATTCTTATTGTCAATGACGAATTAAGGTATACGAAGGAAGACTCTCGATAAACATGATGTGCTTTAATTTTATAAAAACACTTATAATATGTCATCAAGAAGATTTTAGCTATTCTAGTATGGGATGTCTGTTACTATTAAAGCTAAACTAGGTTATCAGCTAGAAGACGAATCATTCTAATCCAACTAGTAATCACTTCTCAATAAAAGATGACCTATTGAATGCCTATGAAAAGACTCAATAAAGAGTATGGAGGGCTCAAAGGAGGTATAAATAAGTAGGACAAAATTTTCTAGATAGGTATAGACTGTCAAGTCTGGACTCCATGGGCATGTCATTACACACTATTAGAACCTAAAGTCTACTGAGTCATGAAGTTAGTCAACCCATCATAATAGTGAACTACTAATCAGTAACCTTTGTATTGCATAGTCTAAAACATCTCATTATATACCTGAAGTCACAGGAAAGAAAAGTCTAGAATCTTATGACCCTCTTTTGACATTAAAATAAGAGTAGGAATTATAGCCACCAAGGGTATAACCATGAAGCCTATAGAGTAGAAAGATAATGAATTACTTAACTACAAACCCAAATCACCCCACAAAAGACTTATAATCCTATCAGGAATGTGAAAGCATCAAACTCCTTGAGCATTCTAAACAACCACTTGGCTACTTAATGAAATTGTGTAGGGCTAGTTAGATTGAAGAATCAAGAATACTTCTCCTCAGAACATGCATATGATGCAATTATTTAAGTCCTTGAGTGTAGAGACTCTATTAGCATGATTTGGGTGGTAGCCATGTAAAAATATAAAGTGATATTTTTTATATTAATCAATTTAATCCTAAAATTATTAGGATAAATATTATTTAGATTAAGTATTTTGTAGGAAAAAAATTAATTCTGAGAGATTATGCGCAAAATGAGAACCCAAATAAACCACATGCTAAAAAGGGAAAAATAACAACTCACTTTCGGCGCTATTTTTGGTTGGAGGAGTTGCCCGTAAGAAGCTGTCGGTCACCAGAATCGAAATCTCGTCGCCCGCTTNACTAAATGTTGGCCTTTAAAAGACAAGGATAATAATAAGTTAAGTGTTGCTGAGATGAGAATGATTAGGTGGATGAGTGGCTTTACACTTAGATAGAAAATGTGAAATGAATATATCTGTCATAGGGTTGGTGTAGCTCCTGTGATGGACAAAATTAGAGAAATTTGTTTTAGGTGGTTTGGTCACATTAAACGTCGACCATCTGATGATCTAATTAAAAGAGTATATATTTTAGATTTGACTTGTGTTAAGAAAGGCAGAGGTAGACCTAGGAAGACTTGGGCTTATTGTATTAAAAATGATCTTAATTTACTAGAACTAAATGAAAATATGACACTAAATAGGATGCAATGGAGTATCGATGCTATTTTTGGTTGGAGGAGTTGCCCGTAAGAAGCTGTCGGTCACCAGAATCGAAATCTCGTCGCCCGCTTCAGAAGGACGTTTAATTTACATATATTTTTAGTTTTAGAAAAATATGAAATCAAACTGACCCCATATTTTTCATAGTTTAAATGAAAGAAATTTTTAGAAAAATATGAAATCAAACTGACCTCATATTTTTCATAGTTTAAATGAAAGAGCACTGTTTAGAAAAATATGAAATCAAACTGACCCCATATTTTTTATAGTTTAAATGAAAGAGCACTATTATATCTATCCCAAAGGATAAACACAAGACTTGAAGATGAAGTTCGATCAAATAAACTAAGGAATATATGACATCTGTTTGGTCTACAAAACCTTTGTATTTGCCAAAAAGTTCCCCTATTTAATATAAAGAATTAAATAAGGTTTATATTAAGCTGGTTTTGGATATGCTTCCTATAAGGGCAAGCCCCTATAATTAATTACATCTTAAATGACCAAAGTCACCTAATACTGTCGATAAACATCAGGACATCTTATCTTTAAGGAGTTTCAAAAGATAGGACTTTTCAATGAGATCGGATGTAGAGATATGAAAGGGGATTGATTCAAATTTGAAACATTTTGTTGTAGAGTCCAAAGGAGGAAAAACTAGGGAATGTATAGATCCAGAGGAGAACCTCGATGACTTCCCAAGCTATCTAATGTTTGACTTCATTTCTGAGGAGAAATATTGAGGTGTTTCATCCTGTCAATTTTATTAGTTAGGGCTTACATTTGTGTGAAACGATCACACAAACAGCCTGAAAGATGTGAGGATTTAGGTTATGACAAAAGACAACCTCAAAATCTTAAGACGAGTCAGGGCTTATATTGTATAGTAGGGCTATGAAAAGGCCTAAAGATAAGGTGAGGATTTACGTTGCATAAGCAAGCAACCTCAAAGTCCTATGGATTTATTATTTAAGTCTAAGGAAGGAGGATTAGTTTAGCTGGGAAAGACAGGTTCTGCTATTGAAGATGGTCGTGCTGCCCACCATGCTAGCTCCAAGCTCTTTGATATGACGAGTTTGAGTTTTTTAGTGTGTCAAGTTATGATGTCAAATCAGGTGGCCCTATGGTTGTAGTTCTTTAAATTTTATGGGGGAATGTTAAAGTTGATTACAACGACACTGGTTAGAATCCTACGGTCCCCTCGTTCCGGCACCACTATTTTCTATTGGATTCACTTAGTCCAAATGAACTTACTAAACTACTTAATGAATTCCCATTTCATTTAGCCTTGGGAAGCCTCGTTAGCAACCGTAGGTTACCTCCTCCGAGGGGTTCCCGATCTTCCAATAAGGACATTTTAATTTAGCGGAAAACCTCGTTAGCAACCGTAGGTTACCTCCTCCGAGGGTTCCCGATCTTCCAATAGAGAGGAAGTCTCGTTAGCAACCGTAGGTTACCTGCTCTAAGGAATTCCTGATCATCCGATAAAGACATCTTAATTTAGTTGCAATTTGTAGTTTTGTGTGATGTTTGTGATTAAATTTTGAGTTGATAGAGACGTCTTAATTTAGTTGCAATTGTAGTTTTGTGTGATGTTTGTGATTAAATTTTGAGTTGTTTTATATTTTGAATGTCGTGACGGTGAATTTTATCTTAGTTGATTTTAGTTTAGTTTTGGTTTTTATTTTGTGGCTATCATGATAGTTTTAGTTTTCATGCAGAGTGACATCGTTGTTTAGCATGTAAATTTGTGTAAGCATAAAAGTATAGCATAAAAGTATAAAAAATACAACGCTAAAGACTGTAAAAGCGTACCTGGAGAGTCTTCTCGTTCCACCACCTGCAACTCAAAATGCATGTTAAGGCAGTTTATATGAAACAGGGAAGTAAATTTTTGGCAACCTACCTAACCCTAGGTCATAGCTTGGTGGATCCTTAGGAGTTTAATTAAGGATGATTTTGTCAAGCAAAACATATTAAGTTTAGTAGATCTCCGAGGTATCCAACATATCTAGAGAAAGAAGCAGGTCCGTGCTACTCTCTCGCTTCTTGGTGGAAAATCCCGAGCTCTCAATAGATCTAGAGAAAGAAGCAGGTTCGTGCCACTCTCTCGCTGTCTGGTGGAAAATCCCGAGTTCTTTTATAATTATTATGTTGCTTAATAATTCCTCCTGTAAATACCCTTAGTGCTCAGTGAGCATTCATGTCTTAATTATCTCTAAGAATAGGGTAATTATCACTCGTAATTCAATTTAAGAATTATGTGGGTGAAGACCCTTAAAGAGACAAGTTTAAGAGACTTAGCCAATTTTGACTTGCGCTTGTAGTGTTTGAAAGATGTTTTAATTTTCAATGAAATTTACTTTTCTAATTCTTATTTAAATGAAATTTGATTTAGCCTAAGTTACTACTAAGCCCATAAGATTTTGGTGAGTATCTTAGTCATTACAAATGAAATTAACTTATAAGTGATGGTGATGATTCATGTTTCTATTTTTTGTTCATCAAATAGGGGTATTAAATTAGTGAGTTATTAACAACCAAAATCATACCCCTAAATCTATGATCATTTAATCGGTTAGACTCCCAAATTTATATAATTTAAGGAAATTGATCATTTTTAATTAAGACAAGTGAGGTTGGTTTCTACTAGTTAACCCCTTGTATTTTAAACATCCAAATATGTTAATTAAAATCAAAGATTTCTCATTTCCCTTTCTGAAATTAGGCCTAAATGTTAATTAAGGCTAAATTTCCAAAATTACACATTTGCCCCGTAAGACTCTATCACTTCATAATTCATCAAATTTAATCCAAATGACTTTGGAATTTTTATCCTACCTCACTCATGGGTAAATTGAGACACCAAAGGAGAAAGTGTGATTTTCAAAGTTTAATTTATCTATATAATTATTTTTAATGCAAAAATAGGATTTTTCAAAGAAAATTCCTAACTTGAACATGGTAAGGCCTAATCCCTTGAAATTTTTACTGGAGGTAGGCTTAAACTAGAGAAGCATTTGAACCAAACTTCATGATTTTTTTAATTTTATTTAAATTTTAAGAATTATTTTAAGTTATGGGGTGTTTATTAATTATAAAATATTTTAAATGTGAAAAATTAAGTTTTTTATTTTTATTAAATCTCACTAATGTAAAGGGACACAAAGAAATAAATTTCACATATTTTTTATTTTTCTTTGAGTTATTGAAATTATTTTAGTAAAAATCCATTTTTAGCCTTTAAAAATTTTTTTAAGCTTCAAAATTCAATATCCTTATTTAGAAAATCAGGAAAAATATCCCACTTGGTCCTAAGTGCTTAGGAAGCAATTTAAAACATTTCCATGAATTTTATTTTTTGTGATTTTTATGGATTTTTAATTATTTAAATATTTAAAAATATGCTAAAAATCAAGTTTTTATTTTAAATACCATTTTATTTTTAGAAAGTATCCCTGATCACATAGAACTCCAAAAACTAAGTTTTTAATTTTTCAAGTTATATTTTAATTATTAAAAATCATTTTAGTGCCAAAAATATTAATTAACTCAAAAAATCAATTTGAGATATTAAATAAACTCCAAATATTTTAAAATTTTTATGAAGAGTTCTCTGGATCATAAACAACAGTGGAGATTAAAAATTAAGTCATTTTGATGTTTTTGTTTTCCAAAATTAATTACCTTAGTGTTTTAGGGTTGGTGAAGATTTAGTGTATTCTTAATGGCTTAACTCATGAAATTATTTCTAAAGGATCCTCTAGTCATGGTAAGCCTTCCAAAATTTTCTTGGAATTTTCTAATCAACATGCTAATTATCATGATTAATTTATGCAAATAATAGACATAAACTTGAAAAATATGGATCTCTGTTTAAAGACCTCCTCTCACTTTAGAAAAATCAGAGGATGTTCCCTAAAATAGAGGCAAAAACATGTTAAAATTTCAAGCCATGGTGATATTCCTACATGCATGGAGAATCAAAAGGCTCAAAACAGTTTTTAATTAATTAAAAATAAAACATGCATCAATTGGCCTTTAAATTATTTTCACATTGTTTTCCTCTGTTCACTGAGCAAGAGGATATTTTTATTTAATTTTTGTGATTTTTCTACACCAAGATATGAATTTTTAAATTTAGGGATCATTTTCTGATTTTTTTTAAATTCCCTATTTATCTATTTAAACGTGCGGTGTTGGCTGTATCCTCGGCAGCTCTGAAGGCGCGCGTGGCACGCTCTGGTTGGACACTGCCATCCATGTAGCCGCTGACTTGGCCCGCTGTTCATGTAAGGAACCACTGTTCGGCTCAATCTCCTCCGTTCATCTGATACATGTGCGATCGAACGGCTCCCCGTCATCATCCTCGATAGAGTGATCACATGACCGTCCACACTAAAACCCTAAGATCTTAGCCTAGCTCAACCAAATCATTTCGGGTTTGATCCTATGGACTTGTCTAAGTGAAACGAACATATTCATACAGTAATCATGCAATCAAATTAAGTATAATCTAATGGAGAATCAAAATAGGCTCGGAGGAGGAGAGGTTCAATACCTTGGCTCTGAGAAGGGAATCTTTGATCAGAAATGCTCGACACATTTTTTGGGGTCCAAAGAGGCTAGGGATTAAGCCTCTGACCGTGGTGTAAGGTCTAAGTATGAATTCGGCCAAGCTTGATTTCAGGTGTTGGTTTAGAGCTATGTTAGGGTCACTGTGGAAGGGGAATTTGATGGGGCTTCTCCTTCTTTCACTGTGGTGAAGGTGTGGGTGAGTTTAATTTAATTTTTTGTGGAGTGTAGAAGTGTGGAGAGCTCTGTCCTGGGCAGAGATTCGAGCTCAAAATTAGGCTCCGGCAAGGGGATTCAGCGTAATGTGGTGGTTGGATTGCACTGAGGAGGTCTCAAAGAGGCTTTTAGATCAATTTGGGGAAGTCTCTCAGAGGAAATTTTAGCTCTCCTCCCATGGTCATGGAGGGGAGCTTTTATAAAAAATGGCTTAAGGCTTGCTGCCATGGCCAATTGGAGGGTAAAATGTCCTAGGTGGAGGGCAGAGAGGCTCCAACATTTAATTTGGATGAGGTGGCCTCTAGGTTTGAATTGGGTTTAATCCCATGGGGGTGGCTCTTGGTTTGGCCATTTTCCGGCCACTAGGCCTGCTGGACAACAAGGGGAGCTGGCCAAGGATGTCAAGGACCTCAGGGGAATATGTCACAGCAATTTAATGTGTTTAAGCTTTGTTTTGGCAAAAATATCCCAAGCTTAAGCAAATATGGAATGAAATCCCTTAATTTAGGGGACCTTTGGTCCATGGCTTATTTTAGGTGGTTTTAATAGGTTTAGGCTTGCCACTAGGGTCCAACTAATGGCTGTGGACTCATTAATTTGGTGACTTTGGGTTAGTTAGGCCATCTTTAGTGCATGGGTTCAATGTGGGTTCAAGTGGACAAAGATTGGGTTTGGGCTAGGCTAGCCATGTCAATTGGCCTAATTGAAATGATTTTGGGTTCAATTGGAGGGTCAATTTGGAGGATTTTTTAAATTTGGTCAATTTGGGCATGTTGGGCTAGACTTGGGTCTAGCTTGGGTTAGCCTTGAGATAAGTCCAAATTTAATGATCCAACTGATCAAGGGAGCTGTTTTGAAGATTTTTAATGAAGGAATAGAATAGAAATTTTGGGGCTAAGGCCATCAATTAGGTGAGATTTTGAGACATGGCCAATTTGGGGCAAATTTGGGGCTTTTTTGACTTAGGTTGAAATCAAATGAAATTGAGGCCTCACCAAGGCCAATTTAAGGTCAAGTTTGATGTATGGGAATGTTATGAAGGTTTTTTCGACACAAATTGTTGCAAGTTGAGTAGGCTATGGGTTCAATTTGGTGGAACCAAGTCATGGGGCCAAAATTGGGGTGGTTTTGATCTAAATCAAAATTGGGTTCAAATCATAGACTAATTGGGCTTGGATTTGGTTTATTTTGGTCCCATTGAGAGTGAATTTGAGTTTAGGATTGAAATGTGGGGAGACTGGGATCAAATTGATGGACATTTGAGGTAGATTTGGGGAAAAATGGGTCTTTAAAAGACAATTTGGGGGTTTTGGTCAAAGATGGTTAAATTGGCCAAATTGGGTCATGTGGTAGTTTAGGAAAATAAAACTAGGAATATTTAGGAGGTTTTGGGAATTTTTGGAATTTTTTGGAATTTTTGGAATTTTGGGCTAAGGAGGGGTATTTTGGTAATTTAGCAAAATTTGGTGATTTTGGGTAGTTTAGGTGTTTTCAAGTTTTTTGAAATGATTTTTGAACCAATTTGAGTATTTTGGGTAAATTTGGGAATTTTGGCCAAATTTGGGGTTCCAAAGGTATCTAGGTAATTTGGGAGAATTTAGGGGCAAAAGGCTAGGTTGGGTATCTATGTAGAGTTGGAGTGCCAACCACCATTAATAAGCCATGGACAAATGGAAACCCCATTTTGGGTCCTCTATGTAGTCTTAGCTAAACCATAGCCTAGGACTAGTGGGTCTAGGGGACCACCTACATGAGTCTCCCAAAAGTATCAAAGGACCAAAGCCTAGAAGTTTAAGTTTAGGATTGTGAGTGATTGTGAGTGCAAGTATGTACCTTAAGCCCTAGACCAACACCCTGGGTCAACCCTAAGGTCCAGCAGTCCTAAGGGTGACTCATCTTGAGTTCCCTCATAATGACCCCACCTACTAAGTGCTGGAAGTTAGGACCAATATGTGGAATTTCAAGTTAACTAGAGAAGAGTTTGGAATTTCTAATGGTGAGGGTTCATTTTCTAGTTTTCTAAGAATAGTCAATAGGAAAGTCCTAGGGATTTCTAATGGTGAGGGTGCCTTTTCTAGTTTTCTAAGAATAGTCAATAGGAAAGTCCTATGCCTTAGGCTACTAAAAAGGAAGAACTAAACCTCAACCAAAAGTGAGGTCAACAAATGGACCCCCATTAGGCTACTAAAGAGGAAAAAATAAACCTCAACCAAAAGTGAGGTCAACAAATGGACCCCCAATAGATGGTGCCTTTTCTAGTTTTCTAAGAATAGTCAATAGGAAAGTCCTATGGCTAGACCTTAGGCTTCATGTCTAGTTTTCTAAGAATAGTCAATAGGAAAATCCTATGGCTAGACCTTAGGCTACTAACTTTTTCTAGTTTTCTAAGAATAGTCAATAGGAAAATCCTATGGCTAGACCTTAGGCTACTAAAGTCTATTTTTCTAAGAATAGTCAATAGGAAAGTCCTATGGCTAGACCTTAGGCTACTAAAGATAGTTTTCTAAGAATAGTCAATAGGAAAGTCCTATGGCTAGACCTTAGGCTACTAAAGAGGAATAAGCCACAACTAAAAGTGAGGTCAACACTCACGTACAAAATGAAAGTAATTAACTGCACATAAATAATAATAATGGTTGTGTAGCTAGATTGATAACATATCCCAATAAAAAGAAAATAGCTATTGAACTCAACATACACATTCTTGATTCTACATCTATATAGTAAAAGATTTAAAATTAAGGTATAAGGCATGACCAAACTTTTCATGGTCCTCACCACACAGTCATATCCCTCATACCTTATTTTCAATTCAAACTTAAGCCCATTCTTTAAAAGGCACATTGTAAAACTAAAAAAAAACTTGATCTATAAGTGAAAGTTAAGCAAGTATAAAGCATGTAATATATAATGAACCATGTCTGATGGGAGAAAAACTAATCAAAGAACATGCAAAAAGACATTATTAAATATTTAATTTGAGCTCCACCTTATTAGACATGACTCCCTACATAAAAATCACCCTGAACGTAGTATTATATAAGTCTTACACCCAAAAAGAACACAAAATGGGAATCAAAATAAAGTGGCTAGCTCACAAATTAAAGCTACAATCATTCATATGCAATCCTAACTACACTCTAGCCCTAGTTTTACAAAATGTTGTATATCTGACACCCAAGTGAAGGTCGTATAATGTAGAAGCCAAATGACTTCAAAGCTGCTCCGCAAAATGACTGACGCTTTTGTTGGTAGTATGATCTCCTCCAGCATGAATGAAAAAGAGTAGGAACTGATGAAGGAAGTCAAGCAAGTAGAGGCTTACCATTTTCACCACAAGGCGCTGAAAAGGGAGCTCAAGGGACCAAAAAATTAAACCTTTCTGGTGGCCTCGAGCTGCCCTTTCAAAAAGAAAATTTGGGCTTGATTCCATGATGTTAATGATTTGTTTGCACCATATTGGTTGAGTGGACAATAATCCCACCTCATCGTACTAACTTGTGCTAAAGATTACGATGTCATTTTGTTTGGCACTACAATTCTTTTCAAAGTGTCAATGCAACACTATTAGTGTTGTAGTGCCATGACAAGACAGTATGGTTTGATCAAAGATTTCCCTCATGATTGGGAGAGTTGACATTCATGCTACATGTCACACTGCAACTCCAATAATGAGCACCATGGCTCTATATTTAAAACACAAGGCTTATAATCTTGGGAAAAACATAATGTCCTTGCACTGAATAATGATGTCATGACTCCGTACATTGGCACTAAGTCCCTACCAAGTGGCACTATAATGTCAATCTTGAATATGAGAGGTTCAAAATTTGCAGGTTAAATCACAATGCACATGCACTTGAGCAAAGAAACAGACCATAAGTGTTGTAGCATTGAAAATAAGTGTTTTGACACTAGTCCTTAGACTTAAAAGCTTTCTTCTAAAGGGTCTCAATGCCAAGGCACTTTGTATGCAGCGTTACGACCTTAAAACATTTTTACTTTGATGCTTAATGTTATAATCATGGCACTAAGCTAAAATCAAGTTTTCTTTCATTAGGTTTTTTAAATAATCAATTATGCTTGAAAACAGTTATATCTGCTAGCATTCAAATTACACAAATTCAAATAAAAATAGTATTTACATTAAACTAGAAGTTAGTACATTAAATAATAAGAATTTACATGAAGGGGAAAAATATAATAAAATAAGGAAAACAAAGAAGCATAATTCTCCTCTTCTATGTCATCTCCTGAGGCATCATCATCATTACTTACATCACCACTCAATTTAGCTCTTTGGTAGAGCTAATAAGGAAAGGCTTAGAGAATTCATTGTTATTTAGTACTGTAATGTTGCCTAAAGACGTGGGCTTGTCATACGCCATAAGTGGTAGCCTTGAGGGTCAAATTTTCCTGATCAAGGTGACATCACCCCATAACTCTTGAATCTGATTGATGGAAGAGCGAGGGAGAAAAGAAGAAGTTGACAGTGGGGAGTGATGACCCAAAACTTACTGTGAAGTAAGTCAATTGTACAATGCAAGTGTATGTGTTAAGTAATAATGATGTTGAAGAGTTCTGCATATCAATTCCATGAGAAATGTCTTAACAATTATTTCAGCATAAAAATCCCTTGTTTAAAAATCCGGTGAGCCTAGCTTGGCGATAGAGCAAAGAAAGTTTCAAATCCCAAAATCCTATAGAAACAGAATAGATTGTAGGCAGAGAAAACATAAAAAGTAGGAAAATTCTCGAGTTTTCTTCAAGATGGATGAGGCTCTTTCCTCTGTGATTCAGGTTTCGTAGTGGTCGTTATTCTCTTAAATATTTTCATATGTGATTATTTTCAATTGAATATATAATACTCCTTATTCATGTCTAGCTCAAAAGAAGCCTAGAATCTATGAAGTTGAGTCTTCTGCAAATCCCCATGGCTGCATAATTATTCTGATCCTAAAAAATTATTGTAGAATTTCATTGAAGCATGTCTATCATATCAAAATTCTATGGTTAAAACGATTAAATTTTGTAGCTTTATGAATCATTTTAACATCCTAGTTAGCTAGAATAGGAGTAAATAACATTCATAGGTTAATTAGCAACATATGTAATGATAGCACAAGAAAATACTACATGAAAACATCTCACAAAATCACAACGAATATCGATGCCCCTACATCACAGAGACACAAAATAGAGTTTATTCACGCATTTTTGAGAAAATCACATATATAAAATCCATGCAGATCCTCATTGCAAGATGTAAGCAAAAGTGAAACTTACAACAAAGGCTTGTGCTCTCCACAAAAGCAACACCTCTCCCTTTAATAAAAAAAATCATTGAGGCACTCACAAGAACTCAAACGGAAAATCACACCTTAAGGTTTCAATCTAAAGAAAGGAGAAAAACCTAAGGGAAAAGCTCTCTAATCAAAATCTATGCTTTTTTATAGCCTTCATCCACCTAGGATACTTTAAAAGTGACCTCATGAGTAGATAAGTAGGCAAGGCTCAACAAATGCAAGAAACTCCTTGCCAAAATAAGTTCATCGGATTAGGCACGTGCACGCTAGGTATGGCATGAGTGCACCATATCTATTGCACAGATGCTCCGCATGTTGGGCATACAGAAACACTTGGGTGCACCGCCAAGAGTGTGAGCGCTTTCCATTAAGTATGGGTATGTTGAACTAGGGATAGGTGTGGTAGAGTTAAAGTGTGGGTGTCGGATTGCGCCACAGGTGCACTGGCTCAAAGTATCCTTTCTTGAGCTAATTTTTGCTCCTTTTCACTCAAAATTTTCATCCATCCTTTCTTCTGCATAATTAAGACAAAAATACCCTTTTTCAAGCAGATTATTAGTAGAAAATGATGTCAAAATATAAGGAAATGTTCCAAAGAAATATCACATCTTCAACTTATATCAAATACCTAAAATTTCCTTATACTTTCCCTCAAGTAATTCTTATGACTTAACTCAGATTTCAAAAAATGGGTTGTCTTTATTCTATCAGAATCTTGGTCTATGAATATTGAATAAGATATATTTATTAAGGTATTATGATTTCCTTTACTAAATGAGATTTTCCTTAATAAATTCTTGTACTCATCATTTTTGTGTTTTTCTAATTATAAGAAATTCTTAATTATTTAAATTAGTGAGACTACAATTCCCCTATTTCTCCAAGAATGTTTAAACACTTACTTCTTATTTTAACAATAGGTTTCCTATTAATTTTTCATGCATTTATAAAGCTCCAAAGATTGTACTAAGATTAAAAGAAAATTATTTGGTATTGGGACTAGTCTAGAAGACCAACAAATTGACTATGATAGTGATTAACCTCAATTTTCTTCTTCGGTTTCTATTTTTCTTTTATTTTTTTTCTTTTTTTATGAGTATATCTTTCTTCTTCCTTTTCTTTTCAGGCCTGTAAGAATTACTATATCTGGTTATACAAAATTTTATTTTATTTTTTTTATTTTTAGAGTTTTAGGCTTTGTAGTCCTTCCTTAATCATGTGTTTACTTAACCCACAATCTGGTCTTTGGTTCTCAGATAAATTCTATCAAATTAAGGTTCATCTTATGTTGAAATGAAAATAGAATGGTTTTAAAAATTTTAAGGATTAGTGATGAGTCTCATTGTCATATCTGTTTAAATGCTTTGTGATTTCTATGTTTGAAAGAAGGAAAATATTTTAGGCGTAAGGCTAGTATTATGCACATCCATTCTAACTTTCTAGTGAATTTGGCAATGCCTTAAGAATAATCTTGCTTTTCATCAACAGTGGATTAAGCATAAAGTTATGTAGAAATTGAAATCTTAGTAAGTAACATAATCACTTCAGGGTAGCTAATTATGTGAACTTCCCTCCCATA
The DNA here is from genome assembly GCA_002079205.1 of Phalaenopsis hybrid cultivar. Lineage (NCBI taxonomy): Eukaryota > Viridiplantae > Streptophyta > Magnoliopsida > Asparagales > Orchidaceae > Phalaenopsis > Phalaenopsis hybrid cultivar. Next base: position 231,856 of record JXCR01139556.1, read on the forward strand.
AATTTGGTTCATGTCCTACCTTAACATTTCTATATCAAATCATTCTTAGTAGAACATAATAACAAATATAAGAGGTTGTTCATAACATTTTACATAAAAAGTATGGAATTAGGAAACATGCTTGTAAGGTACATGAAACTAAAATAATTAACCTGTCAATAGAGAGGTCAACAATTAAAAACTAAAAATTAGAGCATACTAAAGAAAGTACAATCATGGTACAAAAAACTACTGGTTGGAAAAATATGACAAATGCAACAAAACACCACCATTCAAAGTCTAACAAGAAAAATACACAACTTCAAAATCAAAATTCCCTTTATCAAATCCATAAATAATTCATATACAACTACTCATCATCCTTCTTGTCATCCATTGCATCTATCTCAAACTGATATGATTCATAAGGTGGCGGTGTTGGGAACTCTAACGGCTCTGGTCTAGCAATCCATCCATGCTTCCAACACATCTCAGCCTGCATTTTGTTGTACTGATGTTGGTATTCACAATGCCACTGTTGCAGTTCAGTATGGTGAATGGACCGCCTATCAATCTGGTGTACATCACAAGTGAGCACATAGAATTCCACTATAATCTTGTCAACTTGTTGGAATAGCTGGCATATTGTCCTAATCCTTGATGGTGTTTCCTCTCCCCTCGATAAACTCCCACCCCAACTCTACGTAACCCTCCTCATGATAGGGTATGCTAGTATGAACAAATAATCTCATCTGCAATAGCCCTTGATCACTATAAGAGCAATTTACCTTTCCCTTCTAGCACATCAGCAAGGTCTCATAGATCAATGACCAGATGTGGGAGACCCAGCCCTACGGTTTTACCACCATTGATGATGTGGCCCAGGGAGGATGTTAAGAGTGAGCTAATGTCACTTGGTGTGCCCTTCTAAATGTATTAATTCAGAATAGCTCCTTGGTGACTTCAGTGAGGTTTGTAGTGGGCATAATCCTTGCACAAATGAAGTAGAGTTAGACCTTGGATTCCTTCTCCATTAAAGCACTAGGTAAATTTATAGTTTTCTCCTCCTAACTTTGCCACAAGGCTCAGCTGTTTGTGATAAAATTATAATTTTTTTCATAATCCAAGAAATGTGAGTATGGGCAATATGGAACATAGGGGACGTTCAGATGGGCATTGATGGTGTCGGGGTCATATGCTACCTATTTCCCCCCACACAAATACCTTCTCATCCATAAGTTCCTTCACATTAGCAAGGAACTCATGGACAATCGAGCTATGGCTGGCAAAATTTTGTAACAAATACACTAACACCCTCCTGCTTCAGTGTGTTTCACAATCTCTCTACCCGGTACAAAGAACAAATGTTTTGAGATCAACTTTCTTGACGCAAGAATGTCATTGAAGTGGTTTGTGGCCTCTGCACTCACAAACTTTCTTTCATTAAAGACTATATCTTAATTCTTACCATTGCCATTTGGAGCCATGCTAAACGTAGGAGTAAAATATACCACAATGTACAATAACAATTACCCAAAACATGAAAAGCTTTTCTCTCTTATGCTAAGGAAAGTAGATATGCACTTTTCTCAGAGGTTCATGGTGTTCGAAGGTGTTTTCCTTAGGAAAGAGCTCTCCTATATGAGTTTTAACAAAAGAAGGAGCATAAGAAAATAATGATCATTTCAATCCAAACAGGGCTTAAGAAAGGTATGTCGTGGGTGCACGTACAGGTTTTTGCGCACATTTGCATAAGAAACGAGCATGGGAGCCCTGTGATACAAGTACAAGTGCACTGGCTGCTTAGGCCACACAGGTGCATCAGTGATCATGAGTGTGTCATGAATTGAGTACGGAAGCGTTGGATATTATGCAGGTGAGTTGGAACCATGCTACGGATTTTCTCAACTCTCGAGTTTATGACACAGAATTTGCCTAAGATCTGGTGCAGAGGTGTCAAAATGAGGGTGGAGGGTGTTGAACTGGGCTTGGGGACACCAAAAAGATGGCACAAGTGTGTCGTTCCCCCTGATCCCGACTTACTGCTTATATGCAACATTATAACAATAATTTTGATTATATTTTTCACTTATATTTCCTTATTTTGCAACAAAATCAAAAATCCTTGATCCTGAAGAAAAATAAAAATTTAACTTTTAATTTATATAGATTGGGATACTACGTAAGTATACGTATCGTTATCCAGTAATTTAAGGCTTTTTTATTAAGAATTGAATATCGAACCCACAGGGAGATTATGCAATATGCACTTTTAGAAACTTTTTATTTTTAAAAAGACAATTATTTAAACTAAAGATGATTCTTGCAGTAATAAAAATTTAAATATTTTTTGTATTTTCAATATTTTGATAGAACAATAACAATTTAAAAAGATAACTAAAAATCTGTAGAAGAAAAGCACTAAAGATGACGAATATCTTTTTTCTTATCATGAATCAATAATAATTAATAGGAATTATGTTATGGAAGTATGCAAATTGTGTTGTGCAAAATAGGAGCAATAATATTCTTTACCCTTATTAGAGATGTTATAAAGAACATTGGCTAATTTAAAGTTTGAATAGTTTTGAAGACCGACTAGGCAAGGAATATACTAGCTCTCACTCTAGAGTTTCCTCGATTCCCTCCACATAGAGGCTAACATCTCGTATCAGAACCTAAAATAATAAACCAAGTTGGGGGCTTTAACCTATCACTGTATCAAAACCTAAAACAATAAACCAAGTTGGGGGCTTTAACCTATCACTTTAAAGTCCTCTAACTCTAACCCTTCAAAAATTATTTCTCTATTTATTTTCACTTAATCATATGAATTACATTCTCATTTATACAACCTCATGTGATTCTTCTATTTCCCTATTTATTTGCACTCAATCATATGAACTACATTCTTACTCATACAACCTCATGTGATTCTTCCATTTTATTTGCACTCAATCATATGAACTACATTCTCATTCATACAACCTCATGTGATTCTTTCCTACCTATTTGCACTCAATCATATGAACTACATTCTCATTCATACAACCTCATGTGATTCTTTCCAAATGCACTCAATCATATGAACTACATTCTTATTCATACAACCTCATGTGATTCTTTCCAATTGTACTGAGACAATACCATCCCGGTTCTTACATGTTCTCACAACTGGCTAAATCAAGAAGTAAATGAAGTGCATGGATTTAAATCATCATAAGTTCTTCCAACATTAAAGATCAATACTCTCCACAACTTCCATCCAACACTTAATTACTTATCAATTTCAAGAAGAAAGATAAAGAAAACTACTCAGAATCCATGGAGAAAAAAAAAACACACTTTAGTTTAAAAGTAGAAAAATAAAGAAAACTACTCAGAATACATTGAGAAAATAAAACCACACTTTAGTTTAAAAGTAGAAATCATTGCCAAACCACTAAGAAGTCTCTTTAAAGATCAATACTCTCCACAACTTCCATCCAACACTTAATTACTTATCATTTTAAGAAGATAAAAAAACTACTCAGAATCCATGGAGTAAACAAAACCACACATTAGTTTAAAAGTAGAAATCATTGTTAAACAAACAACAAGTCTCAATTAAAATAAAAAATAGTCTAAAATTAAAAGATGAAAACTTATCTCAAGTCTCCACCAAACTCTTGAAGTTCCTTTGAATCTCTTCTCTTTTACAACACTCTTAATATAAAAACTAAAATAAAAAGGATAAAATAAATATGTGGTGCCTCAAAATCTCTCCGAACTAACTCCCCATTTCAAGAACTTTCAAAACTTTCTCTTTTTAAGCACACTGTCAAAGACTCAATCTTCATTCTTTTATAAATCTCTAAAAGGTGCCTTGGTATCTTTTTAAAATGTCTTGATTCGATGTATTTCTCCAAGAGATGCATCCTTTCGCAATAATTTTCGTCCATGGTGGTTGTAACCACTTATTAAGCCAATAGGTGCCTCAAAAACCTCTTCAAAATTTGCAAAAACTAAATTTACTCATCCAATAACTACCACTGACGCTTAAGCAAGGGGCTTCTGACGCTTAAGCGCGACCTTCTCTGTTTAACCGGCGCTTAAGCGTCGGATCTAGCGCTTAAGTGCAAAAACACTCCTGCCCAATTTTCTCCTATTTGCTCCAAATTTGATCCTTTTTCACTCATTTAAGCATTTTTTACCCTTTTATCTGTACCTGAAGAAAAAACACACAAATACCTTCCATTAAAGTGCAATATCTCAAAAATAGGTATAAAAATTCATCTAAAATCATTATATATTTTAGGTGTATCACCCCCTCATAACAAACTTTAGTTTTTCATTCTCCTACCCTATCAATAGAGATCTAATACTCTATGGAGATCAAGGCAACAAAGAAAACATAAAAAATTAAAAGCATAAAGAAAAAAAAGAAACTCAACAATGAAAAACACAAATCCTAAGATAACACTTAGGTTGCCTCCAAAGGTAGCACTTAGTTAACGACCTCAGCCACACGATGCCAGATCTAATATTAGGATGATTAGAACATCAAGGTTTCCTTAGGACTATTCTATCTCCCACTAAGTACAATTTCAGCCTATGACCATTCTCCTTAAAAACTTTGTTGATTTTCTTTCCCTAGATGTTTACTACCACGAAAGGATATACTTTTAATACCGTAAAGGGTCCTAACCCTCTGGACTTCAGTTTTTTAGAAATTAATTTCAATCGAGAGTTATATAATAGAACCTCTTCTCTAGGTTGAAATTCCTTCCTAATTAGCTTTTGATCATGCCACTTTTCATCTTCTATTTACAGATTTTGGCATTCTCATAAGCCATTTATCGAATTTCTTCCAATTCATTTAAATGTAGTAATCTCCTTTATGCCATGAATTTTAGATTATGATTCAATTCATTAATTTTTCAATATGTTTTTTGTTCCAATTCCACTATTAAATGACAAGCCTTTCCAAAAATTAGCCTATAAGGCGATAAACCTATGGAGGTCTTAAAAGTAGTTATTGAAGCCCACAAAGCTTCATCCAACATAAGAGACAAATCCTTCCTATTGGAATTAACTATTTTCTCTAAAATTCTCTTAATTGCTCTACTAAACACCTCAGCTAATCTATTAGTTTGTGGGTGGTAAGAAGTGGAGACTTTATGGGCTATTCTAAATTTTGATACTAGTGCCTCCATCCTTTTATTATAAAAATGATTACCTCCATCACTAATGCTCACTCTAGGTGTTCTAATCGATTGAAAATAAAATTCCTTACGAATTTCAGAACACTCTAACCTTTACAATTTGGTAGTTTTATAACTTCAATACACTTGTTGACAAAGTCCATTACTATCAAGATTTAAGTGTTTCTTAAAGATGGCATGAATGGTCCCATAAATACTATAAACCAAACATCAAAGATTTTTACTTCCAATTTTACTTTCAAGGGCATCTTATCTCTTTTTAAAATGTTGTCGTTGACAACTATCACAACATTTGACATATTCATTCACATCCTTAAACAAGGTCGACCAATAAAATCAAAAAATCTTAGTGGCAATTCTAAAACTTCAAAAATGACCTCCAGATTTAGAATCATGACGACACCTAATAATATCATCGATCTCTTATAATGGTACACATCTCCTAAAAATCTGGTCCTTGCTACTCCTAAAAAGATAGTGATCATCTCAATAGTAGAATCTAGCCTCAAAAAAGAACTCCTTCCTCTAATGATAGTCCATACCACAAGGAACGATCTAGTTGATTATGAAGTTTACTATGTCAACACTCTACATGGCGTGCTCCTCGAAAATGGCCAGGAGTTTCTCATTAAAAAGTTCTCATTTATGTCAAAAAGACACTCCTGAGATTCCCCTGCTCGAGCTTAGACACGTGATTGGCTATCTGATTTTTTGTACCTTTCCAATCAACAATCTCTATATCATATTTTTGTAGTAGAAGAACCCGCTATATCAAACATATCTTGGCATCATTCTTAGCTACAAGATATCTGATAGCATCAAGATCAGTGTACATTGTGACTCGTGTACCTATCAAGTAGGACATAAACTTGTTGAAAGCAAACACCATAGCCTATATCTCCTTCTTTATGGTGGAGTAGTTCACTTGGGCATCATTGTGGGTTCTACTGGCATATTATATGACATGAAAAACTATGTCCCTCCTCTGGCCTAGTACCACTCCTACGACATAATCACTTGCATTGCACATCAACTCAAAATTAATAGTCCATGCTACAATCATGGGTGTGGTGACTAATTTTGATTTTAGGTCTCAAAGGTTGCTAGGAAAGTCTCATCAAAGTTAAATGGCACATCCTTTTCCAATAAGTGAAAAAAGGGCTTTGTAGTTTTGGAAAATCTTTAATGTATCAATGTTAAAATCTATCATGTCCTAAGAAACTCCTAATTAATCCCCTTAGCAGAAGTGGGTGATAGAAGTTTCTCAACTACTTTAACTTTGGTTTGGTCTACTGATTCCAAGGAAATATAGTTGTGTAAAACTTATATAAGTTTAACTCCACCTTGTGATGGTGCCAAAAGTTTGATGCAATATTTATTATTAATAAATTTAAGCAAGTAATGTTGAGATTCTACGCAAGTATATGTATTGTTATCAAGTAATAAAGAACTTACTATTAAGCCTTGAATATCGATCCCACGGAGAATGTTTAAATTTGAAGTGATAAATTTACTAGGAAATTCATAGAAGGTAAAATGAAATTACTATCATTAATTTTGAATGCTGAGATATTATCAAAACTAAATTATTTAACTATTAGCAAAACTGAAATGCAAAGTTTAAATAGTAACTACTAAACTGCTAAACTATGTTTATGTGACGAAGATTTCTTATGTGAAAAAGCATCTTTCCCACTATAATGAGATTTTGGTAAAATGAGATGAGATAAATAGTTTTAATATGTATTATGCCAAATAGGAGAAATTTTAATTCTCTACCTTGATACAGTGTTATAGAAAATCATTGGATAATCTCAGGTTTAGTCCCTAAATCAGTGGCTAAGCTAAAAGAATATTGGCTCCCACTTCCCTTCACCTGAAAGCTAACTCTCGCTTTTATTTTTAAAAATTAAGACTGAATTGAGGATTTTAGTCTGTCACCCTAAAATTTCCAATTCTACACCCAACAATGTATATTTTTCTATTTATTTGCACTTAATTACATGAACGAAATACTCCTTTATGGAATCAAATGTGATCCTCACTCTGTTATAGAACTTATAATCTATTTCTTGAATCATATGTTTCACAACACATTTTAACAATTTAATTGGCCAGATCAAAATGTAAATTAAGTTTGGAGTTGAAAAATCATCCCAATTTATTTTGTATTTTAATATTGACACATCAATATTATCTCTTCATTGGACCATATCTCAGAGTAGGGAGAAAGATAAAGAAAACTACTCATACTTTGTGAGAAAGATACAACAAAACATAAATTTTATATATAAAAAAAGTTCATACAATATTAATAAATAAACAACACTTATCTAAAACTCATTATCAAAACAAATCCCTTGTAGCCTCTCCTAGGAAATGTATGAAAAAGAAATCTCTCACTTTTCTCCTTCTCAACCACAATTCACACTTAATCTCACCACAAAAACTCTAAACTCTTAAAGAAAAATCACTAATAGTCTCCTGAATGGTGGTAGAATGAAGATGGAAAGTGGATGGAGTTGAGGTGTGGTGAACATGAGCAAGGAGGAATGAGGAGGAGTCCTTTTTCTGATCAATTTTGGCCCCAAATAGAGCTTAGGGTCGGTTCTCCAATAGGTGCATCCAAAAACCCTTCAAAAAGTATCCAAATTTGTTGAATCTTCTACAAAAATGTCTGAATCGACATTGGCGCCGTCGGCACCAGTGGTCCATAATTTAATTCACTACTCTCTGTCAAACGGCGTTGTCAGCGCTGAGTTAAATCCACCATCTGTTCTGTAAGTCTGCACTGTCGGTGCTGAGTATTTCTTCAAAAATGCCATTTTAACTCCAAATTCCATCCTTTTTGCTTCCTTTTTGCTTCAAGTCTTAAAAATTAACAACCTACAAGAAAACATAAAAATACCTTCCATTAAATTGCAATATCACAAAAAATGAGTATAAAATATGGGTCTATATTTATGGTATATCACTATCTCCACCCCTTTTTCAAAAACCTTATGGCCCAAAAATATTCCTTTTGTGACCATGAACTGAAACTTCTCCAAATTAAACACTAAATTGGTCTCTTCACACCTGTGTAAGACTTGGGCAAGATGTTTTATGCATGAGTCAAGAGAATCACCAAACACCGAGAAGTCATCCATAATAATTCAATCCCAATCTCAATAAGATTAGAAAAGATGGACATCATGTAGTCTTGAAAAAGTTGTTGGCACATTGCATAGTCCATGCATCCTCTTAAATGCAAAGGTCCCATAAGGGCTAGTAAAGGTGGTCTTTTCCTGTTCCTTTTAGGATATGGGAAACTAGTGCTATCCTGAATAGCCATTGAGGAAGTAATAGAAAGGGGGTCCTCCTAGTATATCCAACATCTGCTCTAAAACTTTCAAGGGAAAGCGATCCTTTCTAGTGACAAAATTTAGTTTCTTATAGTTAATACATATCCTCCATCTTAGGATAGCCCTAGTGGGTATCAGCTCATTCCTCTCATTTTCTACAACAATCACTTCCCTTTCTTGGTTACACAATGAGTAGGGATAACCCAAGAACTATCTAAGATGACACAAATAATGCTTCCATTAAGCTATTTAAGAATTGTTTTCTTCATCATCGGGTTCAGTCTCCTCTGGGGTTAACTTTAGGTCCATGTTCATCTTCCATCAAAATTCTTTGCATGCAAAGGGATGGGCTTATACACTTAAAGTTAGATATGGTTCACCTAAATGCCTTCCTAAAAGACCTAAGCACCCTAATTAACTTCCCCTCTTTCTCCTCACTCATGTTTGTTGAAATAATCACAAGCAATGTTGATAGTTCTTCTAGTTATGCATACTAGAGGTGGCTAGGTAAGGTTTTCAATTCTAACCCTTGAGCTACCTCAATAGAAGGCACAATGGGCTTATTTTTCCCTAAATTTTTTACCCTCTCATAGTAGACCATATTTTTCCTTATGTATCTGGTCCTCATCCTCAACCTCTATCAGCTATACTTAGTCTTCTTACAAAGTATCCACAAAATTTCCATCAACTACTTGGTCCAATGATCCTCACTAGAATCATGGGAAACCTCATTATCCTCAAGATATTAAAGTTAGCTTCTTGATATTCACTCTTATGGTCAATTTTCCCACCTGGACATCTATCATTGCCTTATCAGTAGCTGGAAACGTTCGGCCAACTATCAAATATATTTTATTATCTTTCTTCATGTTGAATACCACAAATCAACAAGGAATATGAACTTTTTCACCTTCAATAATACATCCTCAATGATTCTATTAGGATAGGCTAAGGATCTGTCTGCTAACTACATGGTCAAATTGGTTGCTTGGGCCTTTCTGAGATTAACTCTCTTGAAAATGGAAAATGACATCAGCTTAATACTAGCTTCTAAGTCACAAAAGGATATTTCTACAAAAGTTTCTCCTATGTCACATGGAATGATAAAGCTCTCTGGATCCTTCTTCTTTTCGGGTAATGTCTATTGCAGGATGGTGACCCAACCCACAATTAAGCAGTAACTTAGTTCAAAAAGATGGCAAAAAATATGACCCAATTTATATTTACTGGTCAATGTATAAAATTAAATATTATATAAATTTGATAAAATGATTTACACACTAAGAGTACTATGCAAGTAAACATATCATCTCAAGTAATTTAGGACTCTAATAGATTCCTAAGTATTAATCTCATAGAGATAGACAAAACTCTTATCGAATGACTTTGGTGAAACCCTTTGTAAACTGTATTTAACTTATATAAGAAATAATAAAATGGTTTTGTATATTAACTAGTCCTACATAATTAAAAGGAATGCTAAGTATGCTAAGTAAATATAGAATGTAAATGCAACACATTCTAAAAAGGCTAAAATGTAAAGTACCACTATGCAATTCTAAACTAACAGTGTATAAAAGAGTTCAAATTTGTATAAAACATCCTTCTCCTTGCATTGAGTTTATAATTAGTGTATGAATTAAAAAAATTTTATTATAATTAATGTATGATGCCAAATAGGAGCATACATATTTTTTACCATCTCTTGAGTGCATATAGAACATTGGTTAATCCAGAGTTTATTCCCTAAACCTGTGGTTAGGCTGGGAAGAACTAGTATTCACTCTAGAGTTCCCTCTTACCCCTCTCCTAAAGCTAACATCTTGTTTTATTTTCCAAACATCTGGAATGAATTGCAAATTTTAGTTTGTCAATCTAAAACCTCAAATTCTACACCCATCATAACTTATTTCCTTATTTATTTGCATTTAACCCCATGGACTACATTCTCATCCATGAGACTAAATGTAATTCTTACTTTATTGTGAAAAGCATTGCCCTTGCCAGGTCAGTACATTTCACAACATATTTTAACAAATTAATTGGCTAGATTGATAAATAAATTAAGAATTGAGTTTAAATCATCACAATTTATGGAATTAAAATCATTTCTACTAAACTTCATTCCTACACATAATTATTCCTCATTGCAGGGAGAAAGGCAAAGGTAACTACTCATATCTCATGGGAAAGAAACAACAACACATGGATTTATAGATAAATATAAGTTTACAAAATAAGACTAAGTAAAATAAACAAAATACACAACTTATTTTAAACTCCTTCCCAAGCAATTCTTCTAGTTCATTTGAATCACTCACTCTCCTTAAAATTCCACTCCAATCTCACTTAGAACTGTAGTGAAGAAGATATATCTCACTTCTCCTCTTCTCCTCCAAATCTAAGCAAGCCTCCAAGGTTTTATCCTCTCTAAGAAGACTCCCCTTCTCTCTAGAATAACTCTCCTTTCTCTCTAAAAGAAACCCCCTTTGAACATCCAAAAATCTCATTAAATAGAGCTCTCAAAATCATGAAGAGTTTCTTCAAGCACCCCTTCAAAATTCATCCATGTTTATTGAATCTTCTAGATAACTGCCTATGGTGCTAAGGCGCCAGATCCTGGTGTCTAGGCTCCAGGTCAACATTAGTTACTTTGCTTCTTTTGACTCTAACTTGCTCTATTTTTCTTCCATTTGCTCCACTTGCTCCATTTAGTGTACTTACAACTAAAGACATCAAAACTACCTTTCATTAAAGCACAATATATTTAAAAATAAGCATTAAATATGCAAATAAAAGTAACATATTTTAGGCATGTCAGATGGTACTACATTCTTCAGTCAATGGTGCATTCTTAAAATGCGCCAATCTTTTTTTTTTTGAGTCATGTTATCCTTCATGAACTTGACATAGCTAGACATATGTTCTAGTGCTTAAAAACTTCTAATAACCTAAAGAAATATTGATCGACTTTTTGTTGTTTCAATCTTTTTGGAAAATGTGGTGGCAATCTTTCTTCAGGCATGGTTAAGGTAGGTCTCTCTACCCCTTTCTCCTGAGTCTCTTGTTCACCTCCTAGGACGTAGTTTAAGTTTATTGGGTCTTCTTTCTTATGGGTTTCTTCCAAGTCCTTTCCACTTCTCAACTTAACAGCTAGTACTTGTTTAATCCCTTTTTCTTTGGGGTTCACCTTAGTGCTACTTAGGAGTGTACCCGGGGGTCTATTATTTGCATCATTAGTCAGCTATCCTAATTAATGCTCAATGTTTTTAATGGCTACAGCTCCGCTCTTTAATTGGCTCCTCATTTGTACCTGAGTATGGTTGTTTTTGAGGGTTTGCTCTTTGGTTATTCCCATGAACTACAAAGTTGGCTTAAGGGTTTCTCCATTGCTGGGTAATGTGACTCCATTGAAAATTTGGATGATTTATCCAACATGGGTTGTAGGTATTCGAATAGTGGTTATGGCCATGGTTTCCTACGACATTAATAGATTCTAAGGTCGACATGCACAGATCTACCACTGGTCAATACATCAATCCGTCTTTAGGTGAAAATCCTTTAATGGGATTCATCCCCATATTATCTAACTTCCTATAGATAGCAACCACTTAGGTCATAAGGATAGCTAACACATCAGATTCTTGCACGCTCGCTACCTTCTGGGGTGTAACTTTTTCAGCATGCCATTGAAAATTATTTTCTTCTATCAATTGGTAAGCTTCATTAAAAGGTTTAAAAGTTAATGAACCTCCTACAGTAGCATCTATTATGCACCTCAGGGAATCTACAAATCTATTGTAATAAGTTTGAAAGATTAGTCAATCAGAAAAGGCATGTCAAGGTCACCTCTTAAGTCATTCCTTGAATCTCTCTTAAGCCTTATACATTGATTCTCCATATATTTGATTGAAGGTGGTGATGAAATTTCTAATTTTCATATTTTTGGATGGAGGAAAATATTTGGCTAAGAATTTTTTTGTTAAGTCATTCCTGATCATCATTGATCCTGGAGCAGGGGAGTTGAGTGATACCTTAGCTTTATCCCTTAAGGAAAATGGAAAAAGCTGTCTAATGGAATCTTTAGGAACAATGTTGTACCAAAATGTGGTACAAATTTAGAAAAATTGGCCAATTAATGGTCTGGATCTTTAGAAGAAGTTCACCAAACTGGTTTTTTTTGAACCATTTCAATTATGGCATGTCACAATTTAAAGGTCTTGGATTCTACATATGGGCAGTTTAGGCTCATGTGGATCTTTCCAAAAGAATGGTTGGCATATTCCCTAAGTGGTTTCAAGGTGGGGGTTTTAGGATCAGCCGTCTCAAAAGGTGTTTAGAAAATTAGTTGTGTTCTCTTGAGACGTCTAAAAGTGTGGTTGATCTCAGGATCAAAGGGGTGAGGTTAGTCTGAACTCCCTTATGCATAAAGGAGACAAATGATTGTTTATGAATCACATAGTCACACTAACCCACACCATTCAGTCAGCGCACAAACATATAAATGCAACACAAAATTTATAAAAGAAAGCAAAATAAGCAAAACAACTTAACAATAAAATATATTTGAATTTTTGTCTTTTTTAATTTTTATAATTTTTTTTATTTTTCATCACCTATAAAGAAACACACAAAGATAAATATGCAGCAAAAAAATAAAAAAACCAAAAAAAATACAAGAAAATTAAAGTGCCAAAACTTAGGATTTAAGTTCCACTACAAGTAAAAATAATTATTAACTCATTTTCCATGCAATGACACCAAAAACTTGATGTACTGAAACTTACCCTGAAGTAAGTTGATTGCACGATGCAAGCATATTGCGTCAAGTAATAATGTTGTTAAAGAGTACCGTGTTTCCATACCATGAGGAAAGTCTTAATATTAAGCAGAAAAATCTCTAGTTTATGAATCTGGTGAACCTAGCTTGGCAGTATCACAAAGAAGGTTTTAAATCCTAAAATACTAAATGAATAGAATATATCACAAGCAAATCCAACAAGAAAAGTGGGAAAAATCTTGAGAGTTCTTTCAAGATGTATGAGGCTCGTGCCTCTATGTTTCATGGATTGCGGTGATCGTGATTCTCCTAAATGTTTTTCTACATGAATGTTGTCAATCAGGGATATAATAGTCCTTATACCTATGTCTAGGTCAAAAGAAGCAAAAAATTCATGAAGTTGAGGTTTTCTCAATCCCCATATCATTCTGCATAACAGTTTTGATCCCAAAAAAAGATTGCAAAGTTTCACTAAAATATGTCTATCCTCTTAAAATGATATAGTTAACCATTCATTTACAGTACACAATGGTTAGAGGGCATAGCTTTACAAAATATTTTAGCATCCTAATTGGCTATATTAGGAGTAAATTACATTCATAGGTTAACCAAAAATATAGGCCATAAAAGCACAAAAAAATGCTTCAAGAAAAAAAATCTTAAGACACAACGATGAAAACCACTACCCTAACATCACAGAGACACGAAAAAGAGTTTATCCACGCATTGTCGAGAAAACCACAAACCCAAAATCCATGCTTATCTTCATTAAAAGATGTAAATGAAAGTGAAACTTAGAACAAAGTCTTGACTTTTCAACAAAAGCATCACATCTCCCTCTCATACAACAAATCTCTCAAGAACTTACAAGAACTCAAGGGGAAAAAATCATCCCTTAAGGTTTCAATCTAAAGAAAGGAGGAAAATTTAAGAACTGAGTTCTCTCTAATCAAAATATCTAATTTTTTATAGCTTTCATCCAACCATGATACCCTAATACTAGTCTCATGAGTAGATATATAGGCAAGGGTCTACAAAAGCAAGAAAATCCATGTCAAACTAAATTCAACGGACTTGGTGTGGACGCATCGCGAAGTGCGGGTGAACTGGGTACGCCGCAGATATGACACAGTTGTGTTACATGTTGGGCAGACAAAAGCACATGGGTGTGCTACCAGAAGTGCATGCACTTTAAGGTCGGCATGGGTGCACTAAACATGGTGCTGGTTGTTGAAGCTAAAGCAGATGCACCAAATTATGACACGGGTGTACTGATTCAAAATCTTCTTTATTATGTTGATTTATATTCTTTTTCACTCAAATTGTCTCATGTACAAATATTATAAAAATATCCTTCTCAAGCATAATATTAATAGAAAAAGATTTTAAAATATGGGGAAATTTGTCATAGAAATATCACATATACATCATATATTAGGTACTAGCCTTAAAAATTGAATGGTTGGGGCCAATCTGCTCCACCTCTTTCTCCTTTTTATCACCTTATTTGACAAATAAAATGAAGATTAGTGTTGGGTATCTAATACCGACGATTGTACTACCCTAAGACATGTAAAGTATTTAGCCATGTATAATACGACTGACATCGATTCTGTATTTTGTATTCCTTCAATGGCTTGCTTCAATGCTGCTCAGTCTCACGTTACCTCACTCATATAAGAGCTACAAAATGACCTTGCTAAAATAAAATAATGTCATGCTTTGAACTCATGGGTTAGAGCTTTGATAAAAAAATTTATAATTTCCTCTCTTGCTCCTTCCAACAAATTCTAATGATGAGCTACATCAAATAATACTAAATCTCATCAAAATTGGGTTCCTCCTCGAGGAATTAGGTGTAATGATCAATTTTATATCTAGATAAACTGTATTGTAGAGATGTCAAAGGATATCCACCTTCCTTTATTTGAGTGCTCTTTTGTATTTGTTAAGAATTTTCAAACCTTGAGAATTAATGTGGCTTTGAGCTCTACAATAAAAGACTCCCAACTCACACTAAACATAATAATTGGAGTGAAGCCACCCAAGCCATTGAAACCATGATCTAATACTTAGTTGCACTAGAAAAGAGATTCCTTGTAACTTTTAAGTGAATTAGCTAATGAATTGGAAGAAGTTAAGGTTATCGATGTTAGCATCTTCCCTCTCGCATGTTATCAAGACACCATGGGACTTCTAAATATTTTCTCAATCAAAAAACATGAAGGCAGGAAATAAAAAATCAGAAGGAATAATTGAATGGTTGAACGTTGACCCCTAACCCTATTCATAAATGATTGTCAAATGTAGTTAATATAACACTTAAAACCATACCAATGATGCCCCTATCAATAAATTTTATTGACTTAGCACCATGATGTTGGAGGCTCTGCATTATGGGGCATACTAGGTAATGAATATTGACAATTTGGGTTTACTAGATGTGTCTTTCAATGCATGAGATCAGGTGCTCTTAGAGGGTGCTATGATATTACTCTGAATTACTAGAGGAACTAAGTGCTAAAAAGTAACATTGCGGTGGTAAAACCTAAATCAAGGGGATTTGAGCTTAAATGTCATGAATGGAAGTCTCTTGGGTTTTATGGCATTTCAATGGGAAGTGACTTTAGAATAAGCCAAGATTGATGCAAACACAATGATACGGGCAGATTTAGTATGCTATTTTTGCAAATAATTTTCAATATTACAAAATACACACGATAGTAATAATAATAAATATGTAATGTAAACCCTGACAAAGATGACTTTAATGATAATAAATTTATCTTTTAAAATTTTTAAACTATCAAATCCCCTAATAATAATGCAAGTATATGTATTGCTCAAGTAATAAAGGGCTCTAATGGAGTCATAGATATTGATCCCACAGGGAAGTTGGAAATGCTTATAGATGAATTCTTATATTTATAATGTAAATAACAATTTAAACTACAAAACTGAAGCAATAAATTCAAACCTAAAGTATTAGAGTGAATGCTAAATAAAATGCAGTTAAAAAAATATGTTAACTAAACCAATTGCTAAACTTTCAAAAGAAAACTTACGAAAACTAAACAAGTTTTTGTGATGGAGAGTTAAAATTTAAGAAAGCATCCTTCCCCTTTAAAATGAGTTTATGGATTGTGAAGAAATTAAAATCATTTACTATATATATATATATATATATATATATATATAT
>JXCR01139556.1:248638-266584 GCA_002079205.1 Phalaenopsis hybrid cultivar
TCCGATTATATATATATATATATATATATATATATATATAAAAATTATTTTGTGTCAAATAGGAGCAATCATATTCCTTACCTTCCAAGTGCATAAAGAACATTGACTAATCTAGAGTTTGATCCCTAATTTCATGGTTAGGCTAGGAGAATACCGGCTGCCACTCCAGAGCTCCCACTACTCCCTCACCTAAGTGCAAACAATCTCGCATTAGTTTTGGATCAACGAGACTAAATTGGGGATTTTAATCTGTCACCTTAAAATCACCAATTCTGCATCCAACAAAGTATATTTCCATATTTAATTGCACTTAATTCCATGGATGGCATCCTCTCCCATGAAATCAAATGTGATTCTCACTGAGTTGTAAAAATCATAGCTCTTTCGAAACATATGTTTCTCAACAAATTTTAACATTTCAATTGGCCAGAATAAAACGTAAATGAAGATTAGAGTTCAAATCATCACAAATTTTTAACATTTAAAACCATATAAATCAAAATCAATTATTCATAAAATCATATCTCAAAGTAGGGAGAAAGATATAGAAGTCTACTCAGAATTCATGAGAAAGATGCGACAAAACACAAATTTCATATATAAAAATAAGTTTACAAAATAAAAAATAAGAGAACACAACTTATCTCACAATCCTTCCCAAGCAAATCCCTAGAAATTTTCTTTAAGTACTTTCACTCTTTACAAGCACTATCAATTCTCTCTTAGAAGTGTAATGAAGAAGAAATTTCTCACCTTCTCTCTCCTTTTACAATCCTTGAAGAAAATCTCCAAGCCCTTGACTCTCTCTCTCTCTCTTATCTTCTTCTTCCTCTCTTCGGCCACCCCTTCCCTCTCTTTTATTAGAGATTTTCTCCCTTCAAAATGAATTCAAAATTCCCTCTAAAATTCTATCCAAAAGTCAACTCTTTTGTATTCAAAAGACATGTCTATTTATTCAAGAGAAACATCCCTACATAAAAGAACCTTCCAAAGTATCTAGATATATTGAATCACTCCATGAGGTGTTTAGAACAACTGTTCCTGTCAAAATTAGCGCAAAATTTGTCCTGAACTGCCTTAATCTGCAAAAAGTCGTCTCTGGTGCTTCAGGCGCTAATTCTAGCGCTTCAGACGCCAACTTGCTTAAGATCATGTTGTTTTAGGTTTTAGCACTTCAAGCGCTAGATCTCTGTAAAATGGCGCTTTAAGCGCCAGTTCTGGCGTTTCAAGCCCCAAAATCTCTAAATTTGTTGTTTTGGTTCCAAAATTTGCCCTCTTTTTAACTTTTGCTCCAAATACATAAAATTGATATACCTGCAACAAAAATATAAAAATACCCTTCTTTAAAGTATAATATTAACAAAAATAAACATAAAATATTGACTTAAAATAACACATTATTTTGGCGTATCACACAACATTATAAAAAGGTGCGCTAGAATGCAAAATGAAGGGATGAGAGAAACTCTCCCCAAGTTTAAAGATAGATCCCCAAAAAAGAAAAAATTTATTTATTCTTAAGATGGAACTTGGATATATATGTTCCTCAAATGAGTTCCTTAAAGCCCCAGCTTGAACAAATAAAATAGAAGAATGGGAGTAATGTTTTAGACCAACTTTAGAGCTATCTTTAGCCATATTAAAATTTGACCTAAATATGTTTTTTTTATATTTATAGTTGTCCCCTTTTACCTAAAAAAATTAATACTATCCTACTCTAAATAACCTCATTGATATTCTTATTAGGCATTAACTTGGTAGAGATAAAGTAGTGAAAAGCCTTAAACTCTTTAATCATGCTAGAAGTAAAAAAACTGATCAATTATTTATCCATAAAACATGAGTGATATTCCTAATTAAGACATCTAGAATCTCCTCAAAGTTTAGATGAACATCATAGTACATCAGATACTCATCAAAATTTTAGATAGAAAGATTACAAATTAGGTTAATAATCTCAAAATTGAAAGATAGTCTTCATCCCACACAAACATCTTATAGTTTCAATGCTCTTTGAAAGTCTTAAAGAACTCTCAAACTATGAGTGTTATAGTGCCTCCTAACTCCTAAACTAATCCCTCTTAACCATTTTAAATAATAACACTATGAATACAACCCCAAGACTCCTAGAACCCCTTTTAAGATTTATATTTATATGGACTAAGGTTTCCATATATCTTTCCTTAACTTCAAAACTCACAAATTTCTTAGAATCAATGGAGGTTGAGGCTTCTACCTAACTCTAATCTTAAATTATATCACTAAATGGAGAAATAAAAGGAGAAAAAAGTTGGCAAAGTTACATTGACCATTTCCCATAAGAACCTGAATATAAGCTAAAGAAAGGTGAAAATGAAATCAAAATCATTCAACTCTATTTATAAGAAAATTTAGGATTAAAATTCTTTGATTATGGTCTTATAGAATTGTTAAATGCATTAATGTTCTTATGTTAAACGGTGGTGAAGTTGAGCTACAACCAAGGTAAGGTAACGCTATAGCACTTGGGTTTAGCACTGCAACATTAAGTCTGGTCAAAATATGAAAAATACTTCTTTACATTTTTATTATTACTATCCATTTTTAATAAATAATATTTTATTTTTCACCAAAATGATAAGATATCTATCAATGAAATTTATATAGCCTCAAATTCCCATCTTCTTGGTTGAATTTTGCTAGTTTGACTAACTTGATCAGCACTATGGCACTACCCATGCAGCTTTCTAATATTCTAACATATAATTAAGTGACAATAAATACTTATAATAATATTAAAAATTTTAAAAATGTAGTGGTGCTACGATACCACAAAACCAATGATTCTACTTTAAATGACAAGCATCGTAGCTCCAGGCCTTTAGTGATGTGAGACTGCATGCCTACAACAAAACATACACAATTATTTTTATAGATTCCTATAGGTGTTCAAAAAATTGACTATAAATATTCTAATTGTTTAAGCTCTTGAATGGATGTGTTATGTTAAATTTATAAAATACAACTTAAATAAAATATGTAAATATGGTGAATTTGAAATAAACACTTTAATTAAAGAATACAGTGAAATCATTAAAAAAAACTCTTAAAAAATACAGATCAGGGTAATTTCACTATTCCGGGTACTCGAAGGGTTCTTTTTTTTTTTTGGAAAAATATTATGCAGTTTGAATGCCATCATATGTCTGATTTAAGTATCTATCCTTGGAAGGTTATTGTTAAATAAATCTATTCTTACTACTATAATCCTTAAGTTTCTAGGCTTCACACTTGTATATTCTAAGGGGGATTGAAAGGGATGTGTTTATGAAAGAAGATAAATTTATCTTATTTATTGACTTTATAGTTTCAAATATGGAAGAAGAAAAGAAAATCCTAATCATCACAGGTAGACCATGTTCTAGCCGCCAAAAGGGTGATGATTGATGTATAAAGAAAGGGGAATTGATAATAAGAGTGAATGATTAAGAAGTTACTATTAATATTTTGAGACCTATGTAATCCCATAAAGACTATAGTGGGGGTGATGCTTTAAATGTGATTTCGGTGGATGGCATATTGAGAGGTGAATTATATGGTACATTAGAGTTTGACCCAATAAAGAAAACATTAATTGCTCGTGATGTAGATAAAACTAAAATTGAATTTTCTCAATTTATAGAAGCAACCCCTTGAGTCTTTAGGAAAAGAATTGAGTGACTTGATAACTACTGTATTCAAACCTTTAATTTTGGAGTTAAAAATGCACCTCAAGTAACTTAGTTATGTTTTCTTCAGAGAATCATTAACATTGCATATTATCATTTCATCTGATTTGGATGAATTATAAAAGAAAAATTGATTAAGGTTTCGAGGGTTTGTAGATGAGATTTTGGTTGGACCATATCAAATATTAAAAAAGGCATCCATTCCTTATTTACGTATAAGATTCTGTAGAAGATAATCATCAATAAAAAATTTATGTCCGGAGAAGATTAAACTGTCATGAAAAATTAGTAAACAAAGAAATACATAAGTGGTTAGATATTGAGACCTACTTATCACATTTCAGATTGTGCTTAGGTGGGTCCAATACACTTTGTATTAGAAAAAAGTGGGATGATTATGATAGAAAATGATTAGAATAAGTTAATATATACTAGGAATGTCACTAGTTAGAGAATATATATGTAGATTATAGAAATTTAAATAAAATAATAATGAATGAATATTTTTCGTTGCCTTTAATTTACTAAATCTTTGATAGGTTGGCATGACACCCTTATTTTTTCTTCTTAGATGATTTAGGTTCACCATGCTTTTGTAGCACCAGAACATCTGGACAAAATCACACTTACTAGTCTTAAAGAGTATAAAGAAGAATACTTTTTGGGCTTTGCAATTCCCCTACTACCTTTTAAATATATATATATATGTCCAAACTCTTTTTGATCATATTGCAGGAGACATTGTGGTTTTTATGGATCAATTTTTTGTATTTTGGATCTCACATGATTCATTTCTTGAGCACTTAGCTTCAATATTACAAAGATTCAAAGAGACTAACTTAGTAATAAATTATGAAAAGTATTAATTTATAGTTACATAACATACTATTCATAGACAAAAGATATCTAAGAAGGGGATGGATATTGACATGATAAAATCTCAAATTAAAAAAAAAATCTACGAGAACCCACTACTATTAAAGGGTTTAGGAACTTCATAAGACACATTTTTCAGAATGTCCTTAAGTATTTTTAAAATAAATAAGTTATTATGTTATTTTTTGAGAAAATATTATGCTTTTTGAATTCAGTCAAGAGTGCCAAGTAGCATTTGAACTTTTGAATATAAACTAATCGCTACACATGTAATGGTTTCACCTAATTAGAATCATTCTTCTGATCATATATGTGATGCAAGTGATATTTCTATTGGAGCTATTTTATGGAAAATGATAGGAAAATATTTTTAGATGATATACTATACTAATAAAAAGTTAAAGGATGCCCAAATTAATTATTCCCTCACTAAAACAAATGCTAGCTATAGTACATACATTTGATAAGTTTAGATCTTATTTGATAAATTCATTAAACAAACCATTTCATTATGAAATGTCTTGTTACTAAGCAGGATGTTAAATCATGACTCATTAGATGGTTCTCTTTATTACAATAAATTTATAATAAATCCATGATTAGATATGTAATAAATACAAAATGGCTAATCAATTAGCTAGAATAGATCAGGAAACTCTATACCTATTAAAAATAGTATAAAAACATTTTTCTCTAATGAGTAGTTATTTGCTCTAGTTAAGAATATTATTCCTTAGTTTGCTAACATAATGAATATCAGTCTGAGCAATATTTTATCTTTCAATATGTCATATAACTAAAGAAAGAATGTTATCTATGATGCCATTTTTTTGGATGAATCATATCTATTTATAAAGTATAAGAACAAAATTATTAGAAGAAGTGTTATCTTAGAAAGAGCAGAAAGTATCATTAGGCAATGCCATGACTCAAGTATGATAGGTATTTTAAAAGTTTTAGAACTACATCAAAAATCTTATAATCATAATTTCATTGGCCGACAATTTTTAATGATATTAGTATATAATTTTTTAGGATTTTAATGAATACGTTAAAAATTATGATAGATGTTACAACTTAAGGAATTTTTTTAGGAAGAAGAAAATTCCAATGATTTACATATTGGATGTTGAGATTTTTTATGTATGGGTTTAAAATTTTATTTCATCTTTTGAAAACTAATCTATTTTAATAATAGAGGATTATGTATCAATGTAGATTGATAGCGACACTTTACTTAAGATAGTTCTCAAGTAGTTATTAAATTTTTAAAGAAAATATGTTTAT
The DNA here is from genome assembly GCA_002079205.1 of Phalaenopsis hybrid cultivar. NCBI lineage: Eukaryota > Viridiplantae > Streptophyta > Magnoliopsida > Asparagales > Orchidaceae > Phalaenopsis > Phalaenopsis hybrid cultivar. Next base: position 254,509 of record JXCR01139556.1, read on the forward strand.
AAGATTTGTAATGCTTAGGGTTAATCAGTGATCTAGGAAGCCACTTTTATAATAAAAGATTTGAGTGGTAATTTGAAATTCAAAATTGAACATATGATTGTTATTATATATGACTTGTACTTATGGCTAAGTTAAAAGTTTTAATAAGAATATATAGGGGATTTGATAAAAAAGTTTAACTTAAATGAGATGATTATGCTTTAAAATTAGATGATTCATTGTGGTCTTAGAATGTCTCCTTGAAAGGTTATTTGGAAACTTACTACTTACTGGTAGAAGTAGATAATAACTTATCAGGCTATTAAGGAGTTGAATTATAATTTTAAACACTCAATAGAATAATGCTTACTATAGTTAAATAGGTTGGAAGAAGTAAGATTGCAAGACTCTAAAAATACAAAACAATATAAAAAGCAAACTAAAAGTAGCATGATCAAATGTTTGAATTGAGGTCTTAATATTTAGTTCTAGATTAAAATTATTTTCTAGAAAGTTAAAGTTGATGTGATCAAGATCATTTATTATGGTTAAAGTCTATATAGATGGAGTAATAGACATTGATAATAACAAGATCCCATATTTTCAATGTAAACTAATAGACTTATGTCTTATTTAGGAAAGAATATTAAGCATTATAGAAAGGCTTTAATGCTAGTTTATCCTTAATAGAATTTTATTTTATTAGGTTGTTGATATTAAACTAAGCACTTCATAGGAGACTATCTAAAATTTATCTCAAGTCATATAAATTTAACATAACACATCCATTCAAGAGCTTAAACAATTAGAATATTTATAGTCAATTTTTTGAACACCTATAGGAATCTATAAAAATGTTGGTCCAGCATTTATTTTTGAAGTCTTTAGGAAAAACGTAGCGGTAATCTTTCCTCAACCTTATTAATTGAATTTTTTCTCTAATTCTTCTATCATAACCTCCTTCTATACATATAGAAGGTCCTCAATAAGCTTATTATCCTAAAAACTTTAAATTATAATTAGACCTGGCTAAATGTGATGGCTGCTAAAAAAAACTAAGCTATTTCTTGAGACAGACCCAGAGAAGCTCTTACAATTTAGGACTACATTAGATAACTTTTGAAACTTGCAATCGTCCCTGAACTTGCTATTTAAATTATCATGAGAAAAAATAGAACTTTGCAAAGCGCGAGTTTTATAATTTTGTTCCGGCATTTTTTCAAGTAACAAAAAATTTGCAGGCGTAACCCTTGATGAAGGAACCGGAGCAACAATGTCAGATGATGAAGACGATCTCCAACTTGATTGCTCTCTTGATCCTTTAATGGACGGACATGATCTGATGGGTTTCGGCCCGCTTCTACCAAGCGAATCCGAGCGATCGTTGATGGAGAGAGTGAGGCAAGAGCTCAAGCTTGAGTTGAAACAGGTTTTGCAACTCGTTCGCATCTACATTACAATTTACTTTAATGGGTGTGATGTCTAATTTTATGAAATGACAGGCTCTCTTCTGTTTTTTATATGTTCGCTTTCAGGGTTTTAGGTCGAAAATCGAAGATGTAAGAGAGGAGATTATGAGGAAGAGAAGAGCAGGAAAACTTCCAGGCGACACCACTTCTGTGCTCAAGCAATGGTGGCAGCAGCATTCTAAATGGCCGTACCCGACAGTAAGACTAGTCTTTTTTTTGCAGTCCTAATCATAGAGTAAGTTTCTCTTAAAAGTGGTAAATTTTGGGTGTAAATTGTTGTGAAAAACGACGGCAATAAAGCGAAAAATTGGATCTAGAAAAATTGCAAAACAAAAAATAACAGCAAAAACATACATATTTACATGATTCAATAAATTATTCGCATCCACGGAGCTGCAGATGATTTTATTACTTTAAGGAATTGCACAGATTTACATGATTTTATTACTTTGGGGAAGAGATCAATTATTAAATTAATTTTTATTGAAGCAAGATCCGCCCAATTTGATAAACTGGGTCGGGCTCCAAAATACCCAACAATTCTCTCACTTGGAGACTGAGACACTAATGACATCATCCACTAGCTGCATCGATCTTATCCTCAAATGTGATTTTCTCCACCTCTGCAACTCAACGCCTCTGTCTTCAAGCTAGAAGACCAACTGAAGCCGCACACAACCTCAATTTCTCAAGAGTAACACCCTTAGTTGACATATGAAAGTCAACAGTTTTTTACCTCGAAGTTCTTTCCTGGGTTACTCATGTATCTGCTTGCAACTCTCACTACATGGGCAATATCCTGCCTCAGCTTAAAGTTTTTTTCAACAAGTCTAGCTTTATACCTTTTACTTCCATCAAACGCTGTCTTCACCTGGTACACCCACTTGTTATGCAATGTATTCTTCCTTGGTGGAAGTTCTGTCGGCTCTCACTTGTTCAAATCTTCATCTTGTATGTTTTCTTCATGGCTCTGTGATTCTCCACCATCTGTCCGTACAAGTTCAGGTTTTTCTGCCTTTGGCGCTCTGCCACTTTTCAGAAAACTGATTTTCTTCTGCTTCCCCATAATGCTCCTGTGGTTCATTTGTCAACGCCTGAGTAAACCTGTAGTCATATATAATGTGTCGGTTTTCTTACCCCTATCCAATACTAATGCTTCTTTAGTGACCTTCCAGGTACTATCTAAGAACACTATTGAATGATCACCCTCATTGAGTTGCCCAACAGAAACAAGATTTTTCTTCAACTCAGGAGCGTGCCTGAGTTTTTGCAATGTTCATTTACTCCAGTTAGGAAAAACAATATCAATGTCGCTCATTCCCAGCACGTTCAGAGCTTATCCATCAGCCAAATAGATCTTCCCAAAGTTACATACAACATAATTTTGTATCAACTCCCGATTGAAAGATGTATAGAAGGAAGCCCCTAAATCTAGTATCAAGTAATCAACAAAACTGTGAACTGTCAGCAATAGTGCATCAGGAGCGTGCCTGAGTTTTTGCAATGTTCATTTACTCCAGTTAGGAAAAACAATATCAATGTCGCTCATTCCCAGCACGTTCAGAGCTTATCCATCAGCCAAATAGATCTTCCCAAAGTTACATACAACATAATTTTGTATCAACTCCCGATTGAAAGATGTATAGAAGGAAGCCCCTAAATCTAGTATCAAGTAATCAACAAAACTGTGAACTGTCAGCAATAGTGCATCATGTATTTTTTCAGTTACCACATTTGCGTTATCATCCTCCTTCTTAAGATTCATGTAGTTTCTTTTTATGCGACCAGCTTTGTCACAATTCTAGCAGGTTGTCTGCTGACCAGACTTTGATTTTGATTTTTCTCTGGTTGAGTTACTATCTTGTGATCTTCTTCTGGAATCAACAATCAGTATCAAAATCGAACCCAAGATCTTGCCAGAATCTTTCCTGTGTATCTCCTCAGTCAAAATCAAATCACAAATATTTTCATATTTTAGTTTAGATTTACCTGCAAAACTGCTAACTGTCATCCTTATGGCTTTCCAGATATTCGACAATGAAATCAACAATATGAGTACACGTATCTCACTGTCAAAATCAATTTCAACAGATGACAACTGATTTGTGATAGTGTTGAAATTATTCAGGTGTTGAGCAACAGACACGCATTCTGTCATCTTTAAGTTGAAACTTTTTCATTAAGTGTACCTTGTTATTCGCCGATGATTTTTCATACATATCTGATAAAATTGTCATGAGATTTAAAAGTAGTCATCTCCTTGATGACGTTGTGGGCAACGTATCTTAACAGACTTAATCGAATAACCCCCATAACTTGTCGATCCAACAGATTTCATTCTGCCTAGTCCATCTTTTTCGGCTTCTTTCCCAGCAACAACAGGTAAAATTTCTTCCCATAGATGTAGTTCTCTATCTGCATCCTCTAGTAACCAAAATCCGTGTCATTGAACTTCTCAATCCCCGATGTCATCACTTCGTGTCTGTTCATCGTTCTTCTTTAGATCCGAACCAAAACTCTGGTACCAGTTGTTTTAAAATAACGACGGCAATGAAGTGAAAAACCGGATCGAGAAAAATAGTAAAACAAAAAGCAACAGCGGAAACACACAGATTTATATGGTTCGACAAATTGATCACGTCCACGGAGCTGCAGAAGATTTTATTACTTTGAGGAATTACACCCATCGTTTCACCTCGACGATTACAAGAAAGCACACACTCTCTCTCCTCACCCTCTCTCTCTCTCTCACTCTCTCTCTCTCTCTAACGGAGAGCCACCAACGAGAAGAAGAGGCCAAAGAATTTATTCCTGCTGCCGTCAGCTTCAACAAAGGGATTAGAAGCGGAAAGATTAGCAGAGGGTGGGATTAGCGGAGGAATTAGCCACCTTTATAGATGGCGAGACCCCTTCTCATAAGAAAGAAAACACATTTGCGGGATCCTATATTGGAAGGGTTTAGGGTTACAGAAAAAAAAATAAAGCATTAATGAAATATTACATTGGGAAGAGATCAATTATTAAATTGATTTCCATTGAAGCAAGATCCGCCCAATTTGATGAAGTGGACCGGGCTCCACAACACCCAACATAAGGTGTAATAGTTTGGCTTTTCCTTTAGAAAATACCGTATAAAATTTCATATATTTTCATATCTATCACTTAAAGTTTCATTTTAATACATATACAAAACTCAAATCTTTAATATCACATTAATAGTGGCATTATTGTTAACATTTCAAAAGTGAAATACACATTTTCTTGCATATGTTTATGGCACCAAAATGTCCTAAATATAAATATTAAATTTTAGATATTAAATATGTAAATACATAAGAATTGTGGGGTATGTATAAACTTTTCATTTAAAAAATTGAGGGTTGCTTGGAGAAAAAACTAACAGCACTGAAGAAATATTCTTTCTGCTTGAGTTTGAATCAAAATATGTACGTGAATGTGTACACACAACAATGTATGTATTTATATTATAACTAATGTTATGCATTTATACGCATGCATCTATAATTATGGGTCCATGTTTTTATGAAATTACGATTTTAACTTGGATAATATGAGCTTGAGATCAAATTGAATGATTTTGAATCAATAATGAGAAGGGATAAGAGTGAAGTTTGTTAGTAAAAGAATATAAAAAGGGGGAAGAAGGAATAAATGCTTAGTCATTTTCTTTGAAAGCAGTTGAGAGGATCAACAACATGTTAACAGGGTTGTAAGTGAGTCGAGCTTGAGTGAACTCTGACTTTGCTCGTGTTTGGCTCGTTCGAAATTGCTCGTGTTCGAAATCGGCTCGTATTCGAAATAAGCTCGTGAACAATGTGTTTGTGTTCAACTCGATTTAAATATTCTTATTCGTGTTCGGCTCTTGTTTTGCTCGAAGTTGACTCGTTAAAATGAATTGAAAAAACAGATGTAGGGTGTTGGATTCGAACTTGCACCAAATGTATGCAAGAGAAGGTGCAGAACCAAATAACCATACGAGTTATTATGATTTAAACTTAGATATAAATATATATAATATACTATTATATGAATAAATATATAATTTCTTTAATTTAAGCTAAAATGAGCCGAACACGAGCGAAAAAGGGTTGTTTGTGTTAGGCTCGTTTATAATTCGAGCCTAAAAAAATTGTTTTTGTTCGGCACGTTTACTTAACTAACGAGCCGAGTACGAGATATTTAACGAGCCGAACATGAGCTATTTTTGAACAACGAGCTTTTTTGACAGACCTACATGTTAATGAATACTTAATATTTACTCAAACATAAGCTATGAAGAAGTAACATTCTTAAAGAGTAATGCTACAATCGCTTGGTACATTTACATTGACATTAGTAGCATACCAAATGTTAATCTGAAAATCAATATGAAATCATTTTAGATTGGAATACAAAAGTTCCACTCTCTTAAGACTTCCTCTTCAGCATAATAAAAATTTTAATCTTTTATTAATCCTGCTCGACTTAATAAGAAGTTATGATCTTATAATGATAATCTTATTATAGCTCGTAGGTTTCAATTCATATGCTATTATTTTATTGGCTCGCTTTTGAGTTATTTTTTTTTGGAAGCGGTCTTATAAAAGTCTACAAATATTAATTTTCTTTGTACAAGTAACAACTCAGTAACTCGTTATTTTGGTTTAGTCTTATGCATATTAGCACTCTCCACTTATTTCTTTTTCTTTGGATATAAATTATCCTATTTTGCTTATTATTTCTCCCATCACGTAAAATATGTGTTATTTCATCTTTTTCCTCTCATATCTTTGATTCTACAATAATTGGTATTGGAGAGATATTTATTGATTTCCATGATAGCCACAATGATGTATGATATTCTACTCTTGGATCATAGCATGAGATTTTCTCTTTTCTAGGTTAAGATGTGAGTTATTTTGGCAGTTAGATTTAAATGATGTGCTACTATGATTTGACAAGAAATTATGTTGGAGATGCAATATAAGGATCAAAATGCTTTAGAGATCAAATACGTTTATGGCTAAAATGGGAACAATTATCCATAAAATTCTTATTAGTAATTTAAATTTGAAGTTGTGTTTGCACTCCCACAACATTGTTGAAGACATGCCTCTTGTAGATCACACGACTATGATTAGAGGTCATCAAGGTTAAATATTGTGAAGAAGATTTAACATTAACTTTGTTATATTGATTGTTTTTATCATATGCAATATTTGGAAAGATTATTTTTTTATGGTTAAGAGATACTTATTCTGGATAAAATTTATGTTGCTCTATTTTTTAAAGAGAAAATAAACCAGCATGTGGATTAACTTATTGCTCAAGGAGAACAAATTATTTGAGGGGGGCCTTAAGACTATATTCTTAGTGCAAATATAAAGAGTATATCAAAATTTAACAATAAAAATAAGATATTCAATTATTATAAAAAAAATGACCCATCAAATTTAAATGTTATAAAGTATAAAATAAAAATGAGAAACCGACTACTAATTAGAAGGAGAAATAAATTTATCATTCTGGTGAAGCCAATATTTTGTAGTTGTTAGTGGTGGCAAACTCATAGTTCTCTCTGATAGTAAACTATATGATGATTGAGTTCTTGATCATCTTCCATGTTTCACATGTTTCCCAAAAAGAATTCATTTATAACTTATAAAACAATATCTAAATTTATATAATTAATGAGGAATAATGCTATTCATTGTAAGATGGTACTGAAACTATCAAAATTAAGATATTTGATTGAGTTATCAACACATATGGAGATGCAAGTTGTCTCTAATCTAAAAAAGAATTTAATATTTATAAGTACTCTAGATGCTAAATAGTACTAGTAGTCTGATAAAGGTTGATTTTTCTGAGTCGACAAAAGTTCTTTTGTTATGATGAATCGATAGAAGAGGCTTTTGGACTATATGCCTTGCAAGGGTCTGCAGTGATAGGTCATATAGTAGTTATCATTTTTTCCATGTTAGATGATGAAGTAACTAGACTTTAGGAGATGTGCCTTGGGCAAAAAAATAAAAATAGAATGACAGAATTGAGTAGAAGAGGTATCCTTGATGTTCAAAAAATATTAACGAAGTTTTGTAAGCACTATATATTTGAAAAGCATGAGAGAGTTAAGTTTAGCGCAAGAGAATTTATAATACAAATGGGATGTTGGGCTACATATAAATTATCCATGGTATTGTTTGAGAGAGCTACTAGATAAATATTTTCGTTAATTGATGACATTGGTTTTCTTTTTGAAAAAAATGTGGTAGTATTTATCACATTTAAATGGTGGAAGATTATAACTAAGAACTAGACTATGAAGTAGATTAAAGGTTTTCTCTTAGATAATGACTTAGAATTTTATTCAGAAAAATTTATGTCTTTTATAAATTTGAAGGAATTTTGAGAGACTTTACAATCTAAAATAATCCACAGTAGAACTGTGTGGTGGTGTAGAATAGAATTATTATAGAGGAAATGCATTGCATACTCTCCAATGTTAGGCTACCTAAATCATTTTATGCTGAAATTGCTTCCATGGCTTGTTACTTGTGAATTGGTTCTCTTTCAATTGCTATTGGCAAGAAAACTTCATAAGTGATTTGATTAGTAAACTTAGTATTTTTCTACTTTATGAAGTATTGGCTACTTCGCAGATGCTCATGTTGATGGTAGTAAATTAGAATTTAGATCTATAAAGCGTGTACTTCTTTGTTTAAAGTTAGAGTTAAGGGCTACAAGTTATAATGCTAAAAAATGTGATCATTAATAGATATATTGTGTTTGTTGAGTTTATAATTTTACATGTAAAACCTACTATAAGATTTAGTGATGTTGATCAAAAGGAGAGGTCTAGTAGATATGTAAAGCTTGATCTTGAGATAGATACATCTCCTGACATGACTACTCTGCTAAATTCGGATAGTTGTGCTGATGCTACTTTATCATCATCATAATAATAACTTAATTCTTTATTGCTAAAAATATAAAAAGGAGAGACATTAAGTAGCCCCAAAGGTATGGTGAGACTAATTGGTTGCTTATAGCGTAAATATGGCCTAAGGTATCGAATGTGAAAAAGGTTCATGTAGTCATATAGAGGCGATTAATGCAACTAATCTAGACAAGGATGATTGCAATGCATGAGGAGACGGAATCCTTACATAAATAAGTATTTGGGATTTAGTGAATTTGTCTGATGCAATTTGTTCTTTAAGAAGAAAGAAGGTATACATAGAGTTGAGGATGCTAGATATAATGCTTGGCTAGTTGTAAAAAGATTCAACCAAATTACAAGTGTAGACTTTATAGATGTTTTCTCTCCGGTGTTTAAACATAACTCAATGCAATCTTTGCTCGATACTGTGGATAATCATAACCTTAGGTTTGATCAATTAAATGTAAAAACTGAAACTTTACATGGAGAGCTTGAAGAGATTATTTACATGGAGCAACCCATAACCTTCATAGTTACAGAAAAGAAGACTATATGTTTGTTAAAGAAGTCCTTTTATAGTTTGATATAATCTTATCACCAGTGGTAAGAAATTTGATTTATTTATTATCACTAATGAGTTTAAGGGAAGTTACAATATTTATGACTACTACAGGAGGATTGGCGATAGGTTCTTTGTCTACTTACTCTTATTTGTTGAAGAGATATTGATTACTATGATTAAGGAAGAAATAAATAAGCTGAAGGCTCAAATAAGTAGTGAATTTAAGATGAAAGATTTGAGAACTATAAAAACACGCTCAACATAAATATTTGTAGAGATAGATATGTAGGTCAATTATTTTTGAAGTATAAAAAGATAAATTGAGAATATTGATATGTTCAATATGTAGAATGCCAAGCCAATTAGTACTCAATGAGCTAGACATATCCGACTTTTATCAGCTTTGTGTTCATAATTATATGATGAAATTAAGTATATGTCTTGGGTTTTACAGTCCAGTGCAGAAAAATCTCTCATGTATGCTATACCATATTCTCTTATAAACTTTTCATATGCAATAATATAGTAGCAACTAAGTTGAGAAAGAAGGATTGGAAAGTTACTTTAGTAGATCCTCAAGTTCTTAAACGAAAAAAAAAAAAAAATTCTACAATTTGAAAGGATAACAGATTGAGTCATCAACCATTTTAATTCAGATTTTGTTGAAGATTTTGATAAAAAAAGATCACTTAAAAGATTTGTTTATCATTTGTAGTTGTGTGATTAGTTGGAAGGTTATATTATAGTCTATAATAGAATTGTGTACACCTGATGTTTAGTATATGCCAATTATTGAATCTTATAAAGAAGCTCTCTGGTTAAAATATTTACTTGGATAGCTTATTGTTAACTTGAAATTATCGCAATGACGACTGATAGTCAGATTGTCTTTTATCCCACTAAAAATTACATGTTTCATAAGAGAACTATGCACATTGATGGTTGTTGCCATTTCATTCATGAAGTTATTGCTCATTATAATATTGTTGTAAGCAAGATTAGTACCCATGATAATCCTCCTAATATAATGCAAACACTTCCAATTGTCAAGTTTGGCATTACTTAGACTTGGTTGATGTTTATTGGCAATCCCCAAAGTTTCTTATAAAATAGGTGGAGAGTTTTTTGTCACAGATTATAGATTTATTGTACATTCTTTTGAGTATTTGTGTCAAGGTAAAGATTATTAAATTATAACCCAAGTTTTATGGGTCCCGCTTGCCTTAGTGAATAATTATGACCATACATATTGGCCTCTACCGTTGGGTGTCGTATTATAGCCTTTGGATAACAATCATTGTGCTTTTATTTATTTTGGCCTCCTCTTAAGCATTTTCATTATAAGAGATCTTGTAAAAGTCTAAAATCCTCTTTTCTTTGTATGAGTAATAACTCTTTTTCTTTAGTTTAATCTTATGTGACCCAACACTCTCCATCTGTATCAATTTTTTTTTGGTATTGTGAATCTTTCTTCTGTCTATGATTTTTTTTATTTTGAGTTTTCCATGTAAAATCTATGTTATTTCTTTTGTTGCCCATCACTTTGATTTTATAACAATTTCCCTCGAGTAAAATACACAAGTGAAATACTATGTTCAAATAACTTACAAATATGTAATTTTTTATTTGTTTTTATTTATTTATTTATTTATTTATTTATTTATTTTGTAGAAAAACTTATATCAAAGGCTTAGAGTTACTTATTTATTAATATGAGGAAGAGGAGTGAGATATGAAAAAGAAGAATTTATAAATACTTATCTGAAATAAATGCTAATTCTAAATAATTAGCCTCTATAAAATCGATTTATATGTAGACCTTCAATGAAATCATAATTTTTCATCGACATCACCATTTTTTTAGCATTATTATTATTATAAGATCGATGCCAAAACTTATCTGCTGTTAACAAAGATGATTTGACATGCAGGAAGATGACAAAGCAAAATTAGTGGAGGAGACTGGTCTTCAACTGAAACAGATCAATAATTGGTTTATCAATCAAAGAAAGCGAAATTGGCACAATAACTCCCAATCCGCAACAAGCAGCTCAAAGTCTAAACGCAAAAGGTATTTCTCGAGATGCACTCTATATATCAAACCATAACTCCTCGGTTATTCGAATTTAGTTCTTGTGAATGTCAAATAGTTGAGGAGTTGTTTTCCTTGTAGGTAACCGAGAAGCAAGCCATGAAAATAATCAACTTACCTTGTTATCAACACAGTAGTTGTGGATGTGCTTCAAACATGATAGAGAAATAGAATTAAACAGATGATAATTGGAAACTAACATTGCTGGATATGTAGTATAATCGCTCGCTGCCACGCCCACATATACATACACACACACACACAAACACTTTTTTCTTTTTTTTTACTTTTCTAACCATGAATTTTTTTCCATAGTGTTGTATTAAATGCTATAGTGAATACAGTTAGTTCTTGGTAACTCAGTTAAAGTAGATGTAATGTTGTGGATATGTCTAATGATTGATTTCTTTGATTTGTCTGATTGTGTTCATCTTTTAAGAGTAAATTTGATCAAATGATTTTTTATCTTCCAGGGCCTCAAATTCCTTCAAGTCCATCTTATATATAATTAATATGATTCAAATTTTATTTTCAATCCAAAATAATTTAGGATACTTTTGTTAGGGAGCTGAAAGATTTATGGATATGTTTTGAGTTTAATTTTGATTAGGATAAGGTTGATAAGATGTTGAGTTTTGTATGACCAAGATTAAATGTTTCAAATTTTTAGCAGCTCTTGGTATTAAGAGCCTAGCTGTGTTCAAAGGTATGCCTGTATAAGGTGATCAACTAAAAATTTGACAAGCCAAGAGATCAAATCAATTTGGTGTTCAGTTAATTCAGTAAGAGCTTGATTATTTGGCATTATGGCAAGTAATGCATTTCCTCTAATAAATTCGAATTAAGATATTTTTAGTTTTAAAGGAACTAATTATCCATTATGGTTAATTAAAATAAAAAGTATGATCATCTATTTTAATTTAAGGGTTATTCGGAAGAAGGAATGGTCATTTTGAGCTAGAAAGAATGACAATTCCATGAAGAAATGATTTGGGGCAAAAAAAAAAAAAAAAGGCCACAAATCATTTTTT
>JXCR01139557.1:10402-33287 GCA_002079205.1 Phalaenopsis hybrid cultivar
ATAAGAGATCATGAGGAACAACTTTCATGAAGGGTGAAAATCATTTTAAGGTCAATTGGTTAATCAATTTGGTGGANTTGCTTATAAAACTCCTCTTGGAATGACTCCTTACAGACTGATTTTTGGAAAGACTTGTCACATACCAGTAGAATTGGAGCATAAAGCATATTGGGAGATTAAAGAATTCAATTATAATTTGAAATTAAATGAATTGGAAGAATTAAGAAATGAGTCTTATTATAACAACTTAAGAAGAGATTGTTACAATTAAATGAATTGGAAGAATTAAGAAATGAGTCTTATGATAGAGAGGAGATTATTACAAATGAATGAATTAGAAGAATTAAGAAATGAATCTTATGATAACGATAAAAGAAAAGATTGTTACAAATGAATGAATTGGAAGAATTAAGAAATCAATCTTATGATAACGATAGAATAAATAGGAGCATAAAGCATATTGGGCGATTAAGGAATTCAATTATAATTTGAAAGATGCTGGTAAGAACATATTGGGCAATTAAAGAATTCAATTATAATTTGAAAGATGCTGGTAAGAAGAGATTGTTAACGTATGAGTTAGAAGAATTAAGAAATGAATCTTATGATAACGACAGAATTTATAAGGTGAAACTAAAGTTATGGATTAAAGATTTCAATTATAATTTGAAAGATGCTGGTAAGAAGAGATTGTTACAATTAAATGAATTGGAAGAGGAAATGAATCTTATGATAACGATAGAATTTATAAGGAGAAACTAAAGTTATGGCATGATCGAAATGAGTCTTATGATAACGACAAAATTTATAAAGAAAAATTAAAGTTACGGCATGATCGGAAGATTAACCAAAAGAACTTTGAACCAGGACAAGAAGTTTTACTTTACAACACTAGGTTGAAGTTATTTCCTGGGAAATTGAAGTCTCATTGGTTAGGGCCCTTTACTGTGACTCAAGTTTATACTTACGAAGCTGTTGAAATTAAAGATCAGAAGACTAAATTTTAAAGAGGTTTTAATGATCAGTAAACCTGAATGACACCTGAATAGGTCGGGCTGACGACGTTAAACCAAGCGCTTTATGGGAGGCAACCCTTATCTTTACTTTATTCACAATTATAGTAGTTTTTATTTGAAATTATCACTAGTTTATGGTAGTATTTATCTTTATTTTTATCACGGATTATAGTAGTTATTATTTAAATTTATTGTTAGTTTATAGTAGTATTAAGCTCTACTACTCTTATTTACCCTTAAATTTGAAATTATCATTAGTTTGTGGTAGTATTGAACTCTACTACTCATATTTATCCTTGAATCGAAATTATAGTTAGTTTGCGGTATTATTATACTCTACTACTCTTATTTACCCTTGAATCATCATAAAAATTGGATCCATAGAGGTTATTTTGTGGTAGTATTAAGCTCTACTACTCTTATTTACCCTTGAAACATCTAAAAATTGGATCCATGAAGAAAAATTGGAACGCATTTGGACCAGAGCGAAACTGTACAAATTTTGCCTTAGGCATCGACGGTGCTCTCGAGGCCGTCGACGGTGGGTTTTTAGCGAGAGTCCAGAAAAAATTAATACAGAGGCTCGCCGACGGTGCCATCGACCGCACTGACGGTGAGACCGGTGAATTGACGGTTATGCGGGTTCAAATGGCAGTTTTTGGCAGTTTTTGGGCGGGAATTGTCTTTNGAGTTAGGTATTTCATATAGAATTGGATAAATATCCATTCTAAATGAACCATGGATTAATGTATTGTAAAGATATGGTGTACCCTAGTTCCAAGTCAACACCTAGGGTCGACCCTAAAGCCAAGTAATCCTATAGGGATTCTTCTTGAATTTTCTTATAATGATCTTACCTACTAAATGCCAGAGGTTGAGATCAATATGTGGAATTNAGCTAGAGGTTAAGATCAATATGTGAAATTTCAAGTTGAGTAAATAGGAGAGTTTTTTTTTGAATTTCTAATTATGGGGGTACCTTTTCTAATTTTCTAAGACTAGTTAATAGGAAAGTCCTATGGCTAGACCTAGGCTACTAAAGAAGTTTCTAGACCTCAACCAAAAGTGAGGTCAACAACATCATACATCTTTAAAATATTGTAGGTGCATTACATAATCCAAAGACATTCGCCGAAAAGTAAAAGTTCCATAACGACTAGTAAATGTTATTTTCTCTTGATCCTCAGGAGAAATATGTATTTGATGATAACTGGTATATCTATCTTGAAAACAAAAATATTTGTGCCCAACTAATCTATCCAACATCTAGTCCAAAAAGGGTAAAGGAAAATGATCCTTCTGGGTGCAGAATTTAATTTTTTATAATCTATGCAGATTTTCTATCCAGTGACTTGTCTTGTTGATATTATTTCATTATGCTCATTCATCACTACAGTTATACCTCCTTTCTTCGGAACACAGTGAATTAGACTCACCCAAGCACTGTCTGAAATAAGATATATTATTCCCGCATCTAACTATTTTATAATTTTTTTCTTAACAGATTCTTTCATCATAGTATTCAATCTCCTTTGAGGATCGATTCTTGGTTTATGTTGATCTTCCAAAAAGTTATATGCATACAGATTGACAGACTGATTCCTTTATCCAAAGACTTTCTTGTATTCTTTCAAAGTTTCTAACAATTGTTGTTCTTGAGCATCATTTAGTTCTGAGGATATTATGACAAGTAGTGTAGATGAATCTCCTAAAATGCATACTTAAAATGTGTAGGAAGTGTTTTTAATTCTAGTTCAAGGGGTACTCAATAGATGAAATCAAATTTTTTTCATTTGTTGTAGGATCTAACATTTCAAATTTCTCCTGAACATAATTCAATTCTTCATACTCACTTCTTTACACTCATCTTGGATTTTATCCTCATCTTGATATTCCATATATTCCTTTTTAAATTCACTTTCTTATGTCTTTTTAAAAATTCATGGCTTAAATACTCATTAATATCCATTCTGAAGCATTCAATCTCTTGTTCTTTTGTAGGGTATCTCATTGATTTTGCAATATTAAATGTAACCTCTTGATCACTAACTCTCATATTTAGTTCTACCTTTTACACATCTATCAAAGCTCTTCTAGTGGATAGGAATGGTCTTCCTAAAATAATAGGAACTTCTTCATCTTCCTATATTACTAACATAATAAATTTCATAGGAAAGATAAATTTAATAACCTTTTCTAAAACATCTTCTATAACTCCTTTAGGATAGGTAATCAACCGATCAGCTAACTGAAGAGTTACAGTTATAGGTGAAATATCTCATAAACCCAACCTTCTGAAAATTGATAAGGGCATAAGATTAATACTGTCTCCTAAATCACATAAAGCTTTTGTATAAAATAGTTCGCCAATAGCACAAGGAATTGTAAAACTTCTAGGATCTATAAGTTTTTTCAGGAAGCTTCTTCTGAATTATAGCGCTACACTCTTCACTGAGTGCAACCATCACATTATCTACAAACTTCCCTTTCCTATTTAGTATATCCTTCATGAACTTCACATAGCTTGGCATTTGTTCCAAAGCTTCAACAAATGGAAGGTTAATAGTTAATTTCCTCAAAATTTTTAAAACTTTTGAAAATTGATTATCTTTATACTTCTGCTTCAATCTTTAGGAAAATGGAGGTGGTGGTCTTTCTACAATGATTTTCATTAGTTTAATAAGAATTTCTGACTCATGATGAAAATCTTCACCATAATCTTCATTTTCCACCCCATCTTTTTTCAATTTCAACTTCTCGTTGAACTCTTTCTTCTAATTCTTTTCCACTTCTCAGTTGAATAGCTTTAATTTGCTCCTTGTTCTGATCTTTAGGATTTCCATTAATAACTTTTCTCCCTTGCAAATTATTAAATCTTGGGGGGTAATAAGATTTATAAGTTTTCCTTGATTGTTGGAGCTACCCACTAGGTTTGCAACATTGTTTCCCCATTGTGGATTTGAAGTATTTAATTTAATATTACTCTAACTAAAATTTGGATGATTCTTCAATCTAGGATTATAATAATTGGCATAAGGATTATTCGAATGATTGTTTATTGCATTTAAAGTCTCATAAGAAGATTAAGATTCTATCATTTGTCCCAATGAGTTCTCCTCAAGCACACGTGTTGTTTGAGAATAATTTATTCCATATTGATCTATCTTCTTCAATATAATAACTATTTGAGCAGCTAATATAGATATTTCATCAGAATCATGAACATTGGCTACTCTTTTTGAATTTACCCTCTCTGAGGGCCATTGAAAATTATTAATAGTCATCTCTTCAATTAATAATATGCTTCATTAAATGGTTTTGACATTAATAATCCACCAGCAACTGTGTCATATATTGATCTAAGAGATCCAACCAATCCATTATAAAAAGTTTGAATTACTAATCAATCTGTCAACGCATGGTGTGGACACTTCCTAAGGATATTTTTAAATCTTTCCCAGGCTTCATAAATTGATTCCCCTTCAAACTGACATAAAGATGTAATATCATTTCTAAGCTTAGCAGTTTTTGAAGGAGGGAAATATTTAGATAAAATTTTTTGTATAAATCTCCCTAAGTTTTGATAGATCCACGTGCTAATGAGTTTAACCACATCTTAGCTTTATCCCTCAATGAAAAAGGAAAAAGACTAAATCTGATAGGATCATTCAACACTCCATTATATTGAAATATAGCACACAATTCTAGAAAACTAGAAATGTGTAAATTTGGATCTTGATTTGGTGTTCCTCCAAATTGATTGTTTTGTATCATTTGGATAATAGCAGGTTTAAGCTCAAATGAATTGGTAGCTACAATAGGGTTTTGTGTACTCAAATGAATTTCATCTGCTGTAGAATTAGCATAATCCCTTAAAGGTCTCTGATGATGTTCATTTTNTTTTTAAAATCCTAATTCCCGCTTACATATAATGCAAGTATATGTATAGTTCAAGTAACATAGGGCTCTAATGAAGTCCTAGATATCGATTCCAGGGGAAGCTGGAAATATAAATAAGCTAGCTAAATATATTCTATTATAAAATAAAAATAAAAAATATAAATATAAACAAAGTAATGTGCAAAGTTTAAAATTAAACNGAGTCCTGGATATCGATTCCACGGGAAGCTGGAAATATAAATAAGCTAGCTAATTATATTCTATTATAAAATAAAAATAAAAAATATAAATATAAACAAAGTAATGTGCAAAGTTTAAAATTAAACTACCAAAGTGAAATGCTTTTAAATACGCAAATGTATGACTATAACAAGTAAATTAAACTAGATGCTAAATTTTCAAAATTAAATTGCTAAAATAAAATATAGGTTTTTGTTGACGAAAAGTTCAAATATGAGAAAACATCCTTCCCCTTTACAATAAAAATNGAAGTGAAATGCTTTTAAATATGCAGATGTATGACTATAACAAGTAAATTAAACTAGATGCTAAATTTTCAAAATTAAATTGCTGAAATAAAATATAGGTTTTTGTTGACGAAAAGTTCAAATATGAGAAAACATCCTTCCCCTTTACAATAAAAATATGGCTTGTGAAGAAATTGAAATCATTTGAAAATTAAATTTTTTTTTATGCCAAATAAGAGCAATCCTATTCTCTAACCTCTTCCAAGCATTATAAAGAACATTGACTAATCTAGAGTTTGATCCCTAATTTTGTGGTTAGCTTGGGAGGATACCAGCTGTCACTCCAGAGCTCCCACTACTCCCTCCCTTGAGGGCTAACATGCTTGCATTAGTTTCCACTAAACAAAATTGGGGATTCTAATCTCTCACCTTAAAATCTTCCAATTCTACACTCAACAAAGTATATTTCCATATTTATTTTCACCCAATCCCATGGATGAAGTACTCTCCCATGAAATCAAATGTGATTCTCCCTTTGTTGTAAACATAACATCCCCTTTTCAGAACATATAATTCTCAATACATTTTAACAATTCAATTGGCGAGATCGAAAATTAAAATAAGATTGAAGTTCAAATCATCACAAATTATTGACATTTAAAACCGTAGAAAACCAAATCAATTCTTCACAAAACCATTTCTTCAAAGAAGGGAGAAGGATAAATAAGAGTACTCAATTCATGAGAATAATACGATAAAATATGGATTTCATATATAAAAATAAGTTTACAAATAAAAGAAATGAAAAGTACAACTTAACTCACAATCCTTCCCAAGCAAATCCTTAGAAGTTCTCTCCAAGTTTTTTCCTCTTTACAATCTCTCCCAATTCTCTCTTAGAAATGTAATGAAGAAGAAATCTCTCTTTCCTCTCCTCTTACAACCCTAGAAGAAAATCTCCTCCTTTTTCTCTCTCTAACTCATGTTTATCCTCTCTCTCTAACTTTTTCGTCCCCTTTTCAAGTCCCTTCATAAGTTTCCTTTTGTTGGCTGCCTCTCATCTCTGAAAAGATTCTTAATTCCCTTCAAAATTCAAAAGTCAAAACTTTAAATTTCAAAAGATGTGCCTCCTTGATCAAAGAGTCAAATCCCTTCAAATTGGAACCTTCCAAAATGTCTACATACATTGAATCACTCTATGGGGTGCTTAGAATAAGTGTCTCATTAAAAATTTGATTCGTCTTGGACCGCCTTAATTTGAAAATGTCACGCTTTGCACATCATGAGCCAATCTATTACATCATGCACCGGCGCTCTGGATATTGGTGCATCATGCGCCAATCTAGTAGATCATGCACCAAACCCCAAAATTGGCAGTCTTTGCTCCAAATTTTGCTCTTTTTGCCATTTTTGCTCCAAATGCCTAAAAATGGTATACATGCAATAACAACATAAAAAATATCATTCTTTAAAGTGCAATATCATCAAAAATATACATAAAAGGGTAAAAAATTATATTATTTTTGTGGATCAATTATCTAAGTAATGAGCAATTTAAGAAAAAAATTGAAAAAAAATTAATGTAAGAAGATTTAGTGAGAATGAGGATGAAATAAAAGAAGAAAATTTAGATTATAATCAGGATAAATTTGAAATTTTAGATTTGTTGGAAAATGATAATAAAAATCTTATTCTTTCAAGAATTAAACCACTTGAACTTGTACTGAATGTATTACCTGCCCATTTAAAATATGTGTTTTTAGGNAATTTATCCTCTCTCTCTAACTTTTTCGTCCCCTTTTCAAGTCCCTTCAGAAGTTTCCTTTTGTTGGCTGCCTCTCCTCTTAGAAAAAATTCTTAATTCCCTTAAAAATTCAAAAGTCAAAACTTTAAATTTCAAAAGATGTGCCTCCTTGATCAAAGAGTCAAATCCCTTTAAATTAGAACCTTCAAAAATGTCTACATACATTGAATCACTCTATGGGGTGCTTAGAATAAGTGTCTCATTAAAAATTTGATTCGTCTTGGACCGCCTTAATTTGAAAATGCCATGCTTTGCACATCATGAGCCAATCTATTACATCATGCACCGGCACTCTGGATATTGGTGCATCATGCGCCAATCTGGTAGATCATGCACCAAACCCCAAAATTGGCAGTCTTTGCTCCAAATTTTGCTCTTTTTGCCATTTTTGCTCCAAATGCCTAAAAATGGTATACATGCAATAAAAACATAAAAAATATCATTATTTAAAGTGCAATATCATCAAAAATAGACATAAAAGGGTAAAAAATTATATTATTTTTGTGGATCATTTATCTAAGTAATGAGCAATTTAAGAAAAAAATTGAAAAAAATTAAGGTAAGAAGATTTAGTGAGAATGAGGATGAAATAAAAGAAGAAAATTTAGATTATATTCAGGATAAATTTGAATATTTAGATTTGTTGGAAAATGATAATAAAAATCTTGCTCTTTCAAGAATTAAACCACTTGAACTTGTACTGAATGTATTACCTGCCCATTTAAAATATGTGTTTTTAGGAGATTCATCTACATTGCTTGTTAATGTATCTTCTGAGTTAACTGAAATTCAAGAACAACAATTAATAGAAATGTTGGAAAGATATAAAAAGGATTTTGGATAGAATTTAGCAGATATTAAAGGAATTAGTCCTTCAATTTGTATGCACAAAATTCTAGTAGATGATCAATACAAACTTAAAGATGATCCTCAGAGGAGATTAAACTCAATAATNTTTGAAGAACAATAATTAATAGAAATGTTGGAAAGATATAAAAAGAATTTTGGATAGAATTTAGCAGATATTAAAGGAATTAGTCCTTCAATTTATATGCACAAAATTCTAGTAGATGATCAATACAAACTTAAAGATGATCCTCAGAGGAGATTAAACTCAATAATAAAAGAAGTTGTTAAAAAAGAAATCTTAAAATGGTTAGATGCTGAAATTATATATTCTATTTCAGGTAGTGCTTGGGCAAGCCCAATTCACTGTGTTCTAAAGAAAGGAGGAGTGACCGTTGAAGTAAATGAGAAAAATAAGTTAATTCTAATAAGACAAGTTACTGGTTGACAAATTTGTATAGAAAATAGAAAATTAAACATGGCCACCAGGAAAGATCACTTTTCTTTACTCTTTCAAGACCAAATGTTGGATAGATTGGCTGGAAACAAATATTACTACTTTTTAGATGGATATAACGGTTATCATTAAATTCTAATTGCTCCTGAGGATCAAGAGAAGAAAACATTTACAAGCCCTTATAGAACATTTGCTTTTCATGGAATCTCTTTTGGACTATGCAATGCACCTGCTACATTTCGGAGATGTATGATGTCAATATTTAGTAATTTGATTGAACNAGCAACCCAATTCACTGTGTTCTAAAGAAAGGAGGAGTGACCGTTGAAGTAAATAAGAAAAATAAGTTAATTCTAATAAGACAAGTTACTGGTTGAAAAATTTGTATAGAAAATAGAAAATTAAACATGGCCACCAGGAAAGATCAATTTTTTTTACTCTTTCAAGACCAAATGTTGGATAGATTGGCTGGAAACAAATATTACTACCTTTTAGATGGATATACCGGTTATCATTAAATAACAATTGCTCCTGAGGATCAAGAGAAGAAAACATTTACAAGCCCTTATAGAATATTTGCTTTTCATGGAATCCCTTTTGGACTATGCAATGCACCTGCTACATTTCGGAGATGTATGATGTCAATATTTAGTAATTTGATTGAACATGGAATGGAATTATTTATGGATGATTTCTCTATTTATTTATGGAATTATTTATGGAGACTTCATTTGAATTATGTTTAAATATTTTAGTAAAAGTTTTGGAATTATGTGAAAAAATCAACCTAGTACTAAATTGGAAAAAATGTCAATTTATGGTTGCAGGAGGAATTATACTTTGGCATAAAATTTCTGAAAACAACATGGAAGTAGATCCTACAAAAGTTTAAGTTATTGAAAAATTACCACCGCCTACTATGATCATATGGGTAAGAAGTTTTCTAAGACATGCTAGTTTCTACAGGCGTTACATAAAATTTTTTTTCAAAAATAACTAAGTCATTATGCCAACTTTTAGAAAAAAAAATACAAAATTTGATTGTAATGAGCAATGCATAAAATCATTTTAATTATTGAAAGAAAAATTAATCACTACACCTATAATAATCCCACCTAATTGGGAGAAACCATTTGAAATAATGTGTGATGCTAGTGATTATGTTATNCAAAAATAACTAAGCCATTATGCCAACTTATAGAAAAGAAATACAAAATTTGATTGTAATGAGGAATGCATAAAAGCATTTTAATTATTGAAAGAAAAATTACTCAGTACACCTATAATAATCCCACCTAATTGGGAGAAACCATTTGAAATAATGTGTGATGCTAGTGATTATGTTATTGGAGTTGTTTTAGGACAAAGGGACAACAAAATTTTTAAAGTAATA
Source organism: Phalaenopsis hybrid cultivar (assembly GCA_002079205.1). Classification (NCBI taxonomy): domain Eukaryota; kingdom Viridiplantae; phylum Streptophyta; class Magnoliopsida; order Asparagales; family Orchidaceae; genus Phalaenopsis; species Phalaenopsis hybrid cultivar. The sequence goes on from JXCR01139557.1 coordinate 20,286, forward strand.
TATTATGCTAGAAAAACTCTAAATGATGCTCAAATTAATTACACTACTACTGNGCACAACAAAATTTTTAAAGTAATATATTATGCTGGCAAAACTCTAAATGATGCTTAAATTAATTACACTATTACTGAAAGAGAGTTATTAGCTATTATCTATGCCTTTGATAAATTTAGACCTTGATTAAAACCAATTGTATAGTGTATACAGATCATTATGTTATCAAATACTTAATGCAAAAGAAGGATGCTAAACTAAGATTGATTTGATGGATACTTCTATTGTAATTGATAGAAAGGGGAATGAAAATCAAATAGCTGATCATTTGTCTAGACTAGAAAAAGAAATATTAACTAATTTTGCAAATAAAATTTTAAAAAATTTCCCTAATGAACAATTATATAGTATTAATAAAATGAATATAATGTGGTATGCCGATAGAGTAAATTACATTGTAAGTGATATTCTACCACCTGATATTAAGAATCAACAACTAAAGAAATTTATATATGATTCAAAATTCTATTTTTGGGATGACCCATATTTATATAAATAATGTATAAAATTTATATATGATTCAAAATTCTATTTTTGGGATGAACCATATTTATATAAACAATGTAAAAATCTTAATTATTTGAAGGTGTGTGCCTTATGAAGAAACTCAACAAATAATTGAAAGATGTAATGATCTGAATTTTGAGGACATTTTGGAACAATTAGAACTGCATATAAAAGTTTGCAAGCTGGATTTTATTAGCCTACTCTTTTTAGAGATGTTAATGAATATATTAAAACATGAGATCGATGTCAGTGAGTAAGAAATATTTCTAGAAGAAATGAAATGCCTCTAAATTACACATTGGAAGTTGAAATTATTGATGTGTGGGGATTAGATTTTATGGGACCATTTATGCCTTCATTTGGAAATTTATATATATTACTTGTGTTGATTAAATGTCCAAATGGATTGAAGCTATTGCTATACCTAGATGTGATGCTCGGAGTGTTTCTAAATTTTTAATTAAGAATATTTTTACAAGATTCTATTATTGTACCTAGATGTGATGCTCAGAGTGTTTCTAAATTTTTAATTAAAAATATTTTTAGTTGTTGTACCTAAATGTGATGCTCAGAGTGTTTCTAAGTTTTTAAATAAAAATATTTTTACAAGATTTGTACATAAACGTGATTCTCGGAGTGTTTCTAAGTTTTTAAATAAAAATATTTTTACAAGATATGAAATACCGAGAACAATTATTGCTGATGGAGGATTCCATTTTAGGAATAATAAAATTGAGAATTTGATTAAAAAATATGATATTATACATAGATTCTCTACTGCTTATCATCCTCAGACCAGCGGTCTAGTAGAAACATCAAATCGTGAAATAAAATGAATTTTAGAAAAAGCTATAAATCCATATAAATTAGATTGGTCTGCTAGATTAGATACTGCATTATGAGCATACATAACTGCTTATACGACTCATATTGGAATGTCCCCATATAGACTTGTTTTTGGAAAAACATGCCACTTACTAGTAGAATTGGAGCATAAAGCATTTTGGGCTATTAAGGAATTTAATTTTAATATAAAAGATGCTTGTGAGAAAACATTATTGCAACTCAATGAACTTGAGGGGATTAAAAATGAAACATATGATAATGTAAAAATCTATAAAGAGAAAATGAAAATATGGCATGATCGGAATATTATTAAGAAGAACATTGAACCTGGATAAGAAGTTTTATTATATAATACAAGATTGAGATTAATTCCAGGAAAATTGAAATTCAGATAATTCAGACCATTTAAGGTGATTAAAGTCTGTTAATATGGAACTGTTGTTATTAAAGATCCGAAAACTGGAAAGATATTTAAAGTTAATGGGTATCGATTGAAACATTATTATGAAGGACACACATACCACAATTTAAAGAAGTTTTGATGTTAAGTCATCCTGATTAAACAAATGGTATGTCAGGCTGACGACATTAAACCAAGCACTTTGTGGGAGGCAACATATATATATATATATATATATATATATATATATATATATATATNAGATCGATGTCAGCGAGTAAGAAATATTTCTAGAAGAAATGAAATGCCTCTAAATTACACATTGGAAGTTGAAATTATTGATGTGTGGGGATTAGATTTTATGGGACCATTTATGCCTTCATTTGAAAATTTATATATATTACTTGCGTTGATTATATGTCCAAATGGATTGAAGCTGTTGTTGTACATAAACAAGATTCTCGGAGTGTTTTTAAGTTTTTAAATAAAAATATTTTTACAAGATATGAAATGCCGAGAACAATTATTACTGATGGAGGATTCCATTTTAGGAATAATAGAATTGAGAATTTGATTAAAAAATATGATATTATACATAGATTCTCTACTGCTTATCATCCTCAGACTAGCGGTCTAATAGAAACATCAAATCGTGAAATAAAATGAATTTTAGAAAAAATTATAAATCCATATAAATTAGATTGGTCTGCTAGATTAGATACTGCATTATGAGCATACAGAACTGCTTATAAGACTCATATTGGAATGTCCCCATATAGACTTGTTTTTGGAAAAACATGCCACTTACTAGTAGAATTGGAGCATAAAGCATTTTGGGCTATTAAGGAATTTAATTTTAATCTAAAAGATGCTCGTGAGAAAAGATTATTGCAATTCAATGAACTTGAGGGGATTAAAAATGAAACATATGATAATGCAAAAATCTATAAAGAGAAAATGAAAATATGGCATGATCGGATATTATTAAGAAGAACTTTGAACCTGGATAAGAAGTTTTATTATATAATACAAGATTGAGATTAATTCCAGGAAAATTGAAATTCAGATAATTCAGACCATTTAAGGTGATTAAAGTCTGTTAATATGAAACTGTTGTTATTAAAGATCATAAAACTGGAAAGATATTTAAAGTTAATGGGTATCGATTGAAACATTATTATGAAGGACACATACCACAATTTAAAGAAGTTTTGATGTTAAGTCATCCTGATTAAACAATGGTGCGTCGGGCTGACGATGTTAAACCAAGCATTTTGTGGGAGGCAACCCATATATAAATTTATATATCTATATATTACTATTTTGTTTAATAAGTGTTTTTTTAGGAAATAATAATATTTTTGAATCCTACACAATTTTACATATCATAAATTAATACAAATATTGGTATTGGAGGAAAATTTGGAATCGAATTGAACAAAAAAATAAAAGATGCGATTTTGGCCTCTGGCGATGACGACTCCCGCCTATATAGACCATGGCATCGACAACACCATCGGGAGCGCTGATGGTGTCCCAAGCAGTTTTGCGCGTTCAGTGCGAATGCCGCGGACTTTGGCGGAATTTCGCTCGTAAATAACCACCGAGAGGTGTTTTTAAAGGCCTAAAAATTGCCTTGGAAGACCAGAAACTTCCTAATTTCAAATTCCATGGCTTCTAATTCCAAAAATACTTTAAGATATGGAGTTTTCAATAGAAGAAAGTTTATCCATTTTGACGTGCAGAGATTATACGACAAGGTCATTACGAAAAAGAGAATTATCAAGGAGAGAGGTTTTGTCAATCATGGATTGAGTAATCCAAGTCCACAGATTGAGAAAATCATTGTACAGAGGTGTTGGGAAGTTCTATGCTACATTACCGCTACAGTTGTTGTACCAGTGGTAAAAGAATTCTATGCTAACTTACATGGAATTACCAAAGGAGTCGTCTTCGTTCAAGGTAAGGTTGTACCATTTACTCCATCTCGAATTAATAATTTGTATATGATAGAAAACATTCAAATCTGTCATTATACAAATTTTATCCCAACGAGAGATATGATGCAAGATTATATAATTTTTTGATGGATGAAAATGATAATTAGAAAATCATAGATAAGGGATACGTTAGTTTCTCCACGTCACTGCTTAATCCAATATCAAAACAATGACATTTCTTCATATCCGCAAAATTACTCCCTATCATGAAGATTAGTAGAGTTACAAGAGAAAGTTTCATTTTAAACTATTGCATTCAAATGAAAAAGCCCATTGATGTGGGATCGATTATTTTCAAATCTGTTATGGGTATTATTATGAATGGGCCAATATATGGACTTGGGCATCCTTCTACAATTTTCTTACTTTGCAGTCAATTTCAAGTTCCATATGAAAGTTGGGAGAAAGTATTATTACCACTAAGAGCCCATGATTCCTATTAATGAAAATTATATTGGGAATGGGAATGAAGCATTAGATATTATTTTGGATCATTCATCACATGATTCAACACCATTAACGCCACAAACAGTTGGAAGTTCAATAGCTTTGGAGAAGAAAATGAAGAAAATAGAAAGAGAACTTCAAAGTATTATGAATGCAATGGAAAATTTCAACTACCTTGTTGATCACGTAGATTGGATGATGAAGGAGAACTTTGATCATACTGGAACAATTGAAGCAGGAATTGTGTAGTTGTTCAAGAAAAATGGATGGATCGATGAAAATTTGATTGATCAATTCTCGTACCAACCCTTCTATAATTGTACATTCATTACCAGTCTATGAGAGATATTAGAGGAGGAGAAAGCACTAAAGATGAAGTATAATAAGTGAAGAAGTTGGGCTCTCTAATACTTTAAAGTAAATATGTATTTAATGTGATTGTGTTGATTTAATTTACTTTACTTTGCTTTAAAACTTTATTGACTTTGATTGTGTATATAGTTTTGTGTCAGCGTTCTAGTGTTGTGGCTTTATTTTGACGTTAAATTATAATTTAGTTTGTTTTATGGATATGAAAGTTTGATTTGAAAAATGTATTTATAAAAAGTGTATTTTTAGATGCAAAAGTTAGTTTTGTGTTTTTCATAAAAATTCTTGTTTGTGAATTATTTTAAGATGAAAATTAGTGTTCAAAAAGACTAAATAGACTTTAGAGTAAATTGAAGGAAAATTGAAATTTGTGAAAAACAAAAAAATGAATTTTTTGGCCACTAGCACCGGCATGGGCACTGATAGTGCCCTCAACCCGAAAACCACCCAAACACCCTTAAAATTCATGATTTGCATAGTAAAAATGCCATTTTTACCTTTTGGTCACCTTCAACCTTTAATTTTTGCACCTAGGGTTTGCTCTTGCGCAGATTTGAGGCGATTTTAAGGCAAAAGAAGTTTGGATTTCATCTTCTCTAGGTAAGAGCTACACTTTAAACTCAAAATTTTTTATTTTCACCAAGAATTTATCTTATATTGTCGAGATCCAAAATTTTGAAATTTTTTTAGAAGATTTTAAGAAAATCCTTTGATGAAGAACTCTTACTTAGTAGATTTAAGTTTAAAACGTTTCACATTGTGATTTTTGGAATTTTTGAGATTTAATTTGGATTTTATCAAATTTTTGTAGATTACGTAGATTACCTTGGCACTAAGAATAAGCAAAAGAAAGAGAAAGGTGGATTTTGATGATAAAAAATTTATCAATTACGAGGCCAACATTTGCTTCAATAGTCTACTTATAACTAAAAAAGTAATTCCATATCGAGGATTTAAAAATGTGGGTGGAGAAGTCAAAAGAATAATCAATGCTCGGTAGTGGGAGAATTTTTGTTGCTTTACTGTCAAGACTATTATTAGTGTAGTGATGGAGTTCTACGCCAATTTTATGGAGACTTCTGAAGACTACGTGTTTGTTCGTGGAAAAATGATAGAATATACTCCAAGGAAAATTAATGAATTTTATCAGTTAGAGGATGTGTATAGCTATTAGCATAAATCAATTTCTGCTACAAATGAGGCCTTAGATGAAGTTATTTCTTTTTCTTACTGATGGAAGAGGAGCTTGGAAGGTGAAGAATGGTGTTAAGGCAAACTTTTCTCTTTCTATGTTAAATTTAGTATCTAAGGCCTGACACTACTTTATTTCTGGCAAAATGATACCAACAAATCATCATAGTGAGGTTACAAAGGATAGAGTCATCTTGAACTTTTGTATCCAGCAGATGAGAAGGATAGATGAAGGCTCTATTATTTATAGAAACACTCGATCTATTGCTTTGGGAGAGACTACTGGTGGCTTAGCACACCTTGCCCTGATCTTCACACTATGTGAACAGGCAAGAGTTGATTTTAGAATGAATGAGGAGAGGATTGAACCTCTAAAACCTATTGGGTCTGCCAATATAAAGACTTATGAATCTCATGTTGGATGGAGGTCTGGAAGTAAGACCAGGGATATTCCTTCTACTTCAAGTACTACTACTTCTAGTACCCCTTCTCTCCAAGAACTTATGGAGCAGATGATGATCTAACAGGGATATGTCTTGATAATGGAAAGTAGAATGGAAAAAATGGAGGCCAGAAATGCACACAATGATAATTTGACAAGATAGAAGTTCGAATATGATGCTGCTTATGATGATGTGATGGTCAGATACAATAAGGGGTGATCACTCGGTTCAGTTTTTTACTCACCCTGTTTTTACCCCATATCAGCAAAAAAATTTGGATGTGGAAGAAGAAGAAGAAGATAATGATTGGTGATGCTTTAATTAGATTTTTCTTTAGTTTATGTTTGGTTGCACTTTATTATTGAGACAATTTGTTTTTAGAGTGTAACACTTTAGTCTAAATTTTATGTTGTGTTGTGAACTGTAGATTTGTGAGACTATTTTTACATTGGGAACCATTTTAGTATTGTTGTTAGTTTTTGGAGCTTTGTTGGATGTATTTGTAGTTAACTCTTTCTAAGTAAATTTTTATACGTATTATGTGTTATTTAATGTTTTAAGTCTTGCAGCTTTTCATTTTAGCACCTGTAATATTCCAGAGTTATGTTTCAAATCAGAACCTTCAACAGGTAACTCTTTTCTTTATGTATTAAATGTTTTCTTTCACCCTTTATTTTTTTAGTTTTTCATGCTAAATCTTTTAAAAATTTAAGTTTGGGGGGAAAAGAAAATTTCTTTTTAAAGAAAAGAAACTTAATTTTATTTGTCTTCAATTATTTATATTTTCAAAATATTTTAAAATTTAAAATGACATTTGGTATTATAGGTAACTTTAGATAACTATATTTGTGTTTCTAAATACATAGTAAACTTAAGTAAAAAGTTTTAATAATAAAGGTTTATTTTAGAGATTAAGATATTTGGTATGATAGAATAAGACTATGTTTTTCTATTGTAAGTAAAAGAGTTTGTATTCTTGAAGAATTAAAAATCTTAGGGATTCAAGTAAAAGGAAAAGAATAAAACTTTATGAAAAATCTTTAAAGCTAATATAAATTTATAAAGTGAAGGAATGTGAAGTTTTTAACTTTAAGAAGAAGATCGTGAAGTTCAAAATCATTAATGTCTATCCAGATATAGTAATCCTCGCAAAAGAAAAAGAAAAATAAAAGAAAAAGAAAAGAAAAGATGTGAGGAGAAGCTTGAGGAGATGCCTAATTAAATATTGGTTTCACTTGAATCAACTTAAAGAAGAAAGCTTGGCTGCATTTTCTAAACTTATATTTTATTATTAGCATATTTACTAGTAAAATTTCATGAAGTTCTTTTTCATATGGATATTCTCAGTGGCTTTAATATGAATAATTTGTAATTTTCCTTGAAAAGAATAGAGAATCAGAAATCTTAGAGTTGACTGCTAGATATTCTTATACCTTTAGTATTAGCTGGAGTTATTTTCCATTTTTTTATGTTATGCTATTGTATTTAGTAGACTAAATTATAGAAATCTAGAAGTTAAAATCCTTGTCATAAGTCATATTTTTATTTAGTAAAAGAGTTACTTGAGGACAAGTAACATTTAAGTTTCGGGATTTTGATACACAAAAAATATATGCATTTTTAGACCCATATTTTATACTCATTTTTTGTGATATTGCACTTTAAGGGAATGTATTTTTCATGTTTTATTGCATATTGTTGATTTTTAGGACTTGGAGCAAAAAAGGAAGCAAAAAGAATGAAATTTTGAGTTAAAATGGAGTATTTAAAAAAACAGCATAGCACTGACGGCGTCAGACTAGACATCGACGACACCATTTGACAGAGAACATGGATTTAATTAAATGGCCACTGGCGCTGACGGTGCCAGTGTCGGTGCAGACCCTGTTTCTAGAAGATTCGATGAATTTGGATATTTTTTTGAAGAGTTTTTGGATGCACCTATTGGAAAACCAACCTTAGGCTCTATTTAGAGCCAAAATTGATAAAAAAAACTCTCTTTGCACTCCTCCGCTCGCTCTTAGTATTTCTTCACATCTCTTCGCTCCCTTTGTGCCACTTTGTATCCTTCAACGTCATTCCACACCATTAGTCATTTATTTTCTATATTATTTTGAGTTTTTATGGTGAGTTTAAGTGTGAATTCTTCTCTAAGAGTGTTGGAAAGGGAGAAAAGTGAGAAATTTCTTCTTCCTACATTTCCTAAGAGAGGCTATAAGGGATTTTCTTTGAAAAAGAGTTTCGGATAAGTGTTGTTTGTTTATTATTGTTGTATGAACTTTCTTTTATATATGAAATTTTTTTTTGTTGTATCTTTCTCATGAAGTCTGAGTAGTTTCCTTTATCTTTTTCCTTACTTTGAGATATAGTGAAATGAAAAAATAATTTGAATGTGTCAAATTTAAAATATAAAATAAATTGTGATGATTTTTCAACTCCGCTCTTAATTTACTTTTCGATCTGGTTAATTGAACCGTTAAAATATGTTATGAAACATATGATCTGGGAAATGGAGTATGAGTTCTACAACATAGTGAGAATCATATTTAAGTCCATGAATGAGTATTTCGTTAATGAAATTAAGTGCAAATAAATAGAGAAATATACATTGTTGGGTATAGAATTGGAGATTTTGGGTGACAGACTAAAATCCCTAATTCGATCTTAGTGTTTATAAACTAAAGCGAGAGTTAGCCTTCAGAGGAAGGGAACTGAGAGCTCTGAAGTGTGAGACAGTATCCTCCTAGCCTATGCACGGATTTAGGGACCAAACCTAAGATTAGCCAATAATTTTCTATAACACTGAATCAGGGTAGATAATTAAAATTGCTCCTATTTGGCACAATACAAATTTAAATCAATTATTTCATCTCATTTCACCAAAAACTCTTGTAGTGGGAAAAATGATTTTTCATATTAGAAAACTTCATCACATAAACATAGTTTAGAAGTTACTGTTTTAAACTTTGCATTTAAATTTTGCTAGTAGTTAATAATTTAGTTCTTATAGTATGTAAAGCATTCAAAATTAGTGATAGTAATTTCGTTTTATTTCTATGAATTTCCTAGTTAATATATCATTTCAAATTTAAACCTTCCTCGTGGGATCGATATTTGGGACTTAAATAGAAAATCTTATATTACTTGATAAGGATACGTATACTTTCATAGAATCCTAACATTAAGTGCTTAACATTATTATTCATAAAATACCACATCAAGTTTTTGGCACCGTTGTAAAGCGGAGTTAGCTTTATAAATTTTACACAACTATGTTTTCATCGAGATCAACAGCCACCTGGCCAACCATTTTAGCTTGGCACCTTCAGCCACCCACCTACATCCGACAACCCCCTGTAGACTGAAAAGTTTCAGAATGGCATATCTAAAAGAGAAAAAGACCACAATACTGTGTACTTCCCTCCTTAAAGTAGTGGCATTTTTGTAATATTACTTTTCCCTTTTTTTCTCTTCTATAAATAAAAGAACTTGGAGCATGTAAAAGTGTCGTTGAATCTCTTTTTGGGCTCTCCTCTCTCTCAATCCCCCTGTAGGAGAACTATCTATTGTTCCCCTTCTGTAAACCAAAGATTTAAGGAAATAAAAAAGATCAAAGAGTCCAGGAACACCCACCTTTATTCACCACAAGGCAAATCTCTTTTTGTCTCCCATTTTCTCTCTTCGTCTCCATGCTCTATCCCTTGGGCACTCAAAAGATAAATTTGAATTCAACGCTTACCCCTTGACTTATGTAGTTACCCTAACAAGCTTAAAAAGAGTGTATCAAACAAGATTCTTAGTTTTTCTTTACACAATGAAGCAAAAAATGGTCATATTAGATTTCACATTAATTACATCGGCTTCAACATGAATACAATAAATATACTAATTAATTATTCCAACATTACTCTGATCTATCATTTGGTCCTGTTCAGCCAGATTTTATAGGAGAATTTTGCATGTATAATCGCAAAATAACCAACTAGAAAATTAGCCGTTTGATAGATCAATAAAACAAATCTTATAAAATCCATCGTTAGAAACTCCACAAATAATAATTTAAGACCAGATGAACCACAAAAAAAATTTACATTGATACTAACATTTATTGAAAATAACACCATTTAGATCTCACAAAAATATACTTAGCTTGACACCTCATTTTAAACCTTTCAAAATAAAAATAAACGAAAGTTAGTTTCCTCCCAGAACTGCGTTATTCCGTATGTACTGAGCTTTTATAAAACAGAAGTAAATAATTTTTACATTAATGAAAGCATTATAAAATTAAAAAAAAAATAGAGCTTTCAAAAAGAAGAGAATATGACATCCGCCTTGCATCCAGAGTCCAATGACGGGGCGCCACATGTCAAGTGGGCCCCATCATAATACACTGGCCAGTATTTAAAGCGGTGAGGCCCACTTGAGCCATGGGAGACCATATGTAACATTTTTCTTAAAAAATGACTGAAAATGCAAGAAAAAATCGATATTGTAAATCAATGTGTCCATTGNTGGAATTTTTTTGGATTTTATCAAATTTTCTTAGATTTACCAAGGCACCAAGAATGAGCAAAAGAAAGAGAAAGGTGGATTTTGATGATCAAAAGTTTGTCAATTACAAAGCCGACATTTGTTTCAATAGTCTACTTAAAACTAAAAAAGTGATTCCAGATCAAGGATTTAAAAATCCGGGTGGAGAAGTTGAAAGAATAATCAATGCTCAGCAGTGGGAGAATTTTTGTTACTTTACTGCCGAGGCTATTATTGGTGTAGTGATGGAGTTCTATGCCAATTTTAAGGAGACTTCTGAAGACTATGTGTTTCTTCATGAAAAAATTGTGGAGTTTACTCCAAGGAAAATTACTGAATTTTATCAGTTAGAAGATGTGTATAGCTGCCAGTACAAATCGTTTTCTGCTACGAATGAGGCCTTAGATGAAGTTATTTCTTTTCTTACTGATGGAAAAGGAGTTTGGAAAGTGAAGAATGGTGTTAAGGTAAACTTTTGGAGGCCTGACACTACTTTATTTCTGGAAGAATGATATCAACAAATCATCACAGCGAAGTTACAAAGGATAGAGCCATCTTAAACTTCTGTATCCAGCAGATGAGAAGGATAGATGTTGACTCTATTATTTATAGAAACACTCGATCTGTTGCTTTTGGAGAGACTTTTAGTGGTTTAGCACACCCTGACTTGATCTTCACACTATGTGAACAAGCAGGAGTTGATTTTAAGGTGGATGAGGAGAGGATTGAACCTCTAAAACCTATTGGATCTACCAATATAAAGACTTATGAATCCCATGTTGGATGGAGATCTGGAAGTAGGACCAGGGATATCCCTTCTACTTCAAGTACTACTTCTATTACCCCTACTATCCAGGAACTTATGGAGCAGATGATGATCCAACAGGGAGATATCTTGAGAATATAGAGTAGAATGGAAAATATGGAGGCCAAAAATGCACACAATGATTATTTGATAAGAAAAAAATTTGAATATGATGCTGCTTATGACGATGTAATGGTCAGATACATGAGGGGTGATCACTCAGCTCAGTTTCCTACTCAACCATTTTTACCCCCATATCAGCAGTAAAATTTGGATGTGGAAGAAGAAGAAGAAGAAAAAGATGATTGGTGATGCTTTAGTTAGATTTTTGTTTAGTTTATGTTTGGTTGTACTTTATTGTTGAGATTTTTTGCAGATTAGGACACTTTATTTTAAATATTATTTTGTGTTGTGAACAATAGATTTGTGAAACTGTTTTTACATTGGGACCATTTTAGTACCGCGGCTAGTTTTTAGTACTTTGTTGGATGTATTTGTAGTTAACTTTTTCTCAGCAAATGTATATATGTACTATGTTTTATTTAATGTTTTAAGTCTTATAGCTTTTCATATTAGCACCTATAATATTTCAGAGCTAAACATCAAATCAAAACCTTTAACAGGTATGGCTTTTTATCATGTATTAACTTTTTTATTTCGCCCTTTATTTTTCAGTTATTCATGCAAAATCTTTTAAAAATTTAAGTTTGGAGGGAAAGAAAAATAATTCCTTTTTAAAGAAAAGAGACTTAATTTTATTAGTCCTCAAGTAGCTATATTTTCAAAATATTTTAAAATTTAACATGACCTTTGGTATTAGAGGGTAACTTTAGATAAATATTTGTGTTTCTAAATATATAGTAAGCTTAAGTAAAAATTTTCAATAATAAAGGTTAATTTTAGAGATTTAAGATATTTGGTATAGAGGAATACAATATGTTTTTCTATTTTAAGTAAACAAATTAGTATTATTGAAATATTAAGAATCTTAGAAATTTATGTAAGAAGAAAAGAATAAAACTTTATGAAAAATCTTTAAGGCTAACATAAATTTATAAAGTGAAGGAATGTGAAAAGTTTTTAACTTCAAGAAGAGGATAGTGAAGTTCAAAATCATTATAGGCTATCCAGATATAGTAATCCTCACATATATATAAAAAAATGGATTGAAAGATCCTGAAAAAGAAAAGAAAAGAAAAAGAATTGAAAATGATCCTAAAAAAGAAAAGAAAACAAAAAGATGTGAGGAGAAGCTTGAGGAGAGCCTAATTAAAAATTGGCTTCACTTGAATCAACTTAAAGAAGGAGGCTTGACTACATTTTCTAAACTTATATTTTAGTATTAGCATATTTACTAGTAAAGTTTCATGAAGTTCTTTTTCATATGGATATTCTAAGTGGCTTTAA
>JXCR01139558.1:4078-30938 GCA_002079205.1 Phalaenopsis hybrid cultivar
CATGGAGGCCATGAGATCCAATGAGTTCTGCTAAAAGATCTGTGAAAACCTCCTGTGTCATTCGGAACATGTTGTGAAATCTTGTGGGATGTCCAACAAGCATTTCCGCAACCCATTTGTCTCCAAAATGTGATGATGTGTAACAGGGAGAACGGTCGATGTATGTATTGTACTACTCTACAAACAAGTTGATAGCTGCATTTCTCCTTCGACGACGTACCTGACTTGGGTCCGTAATGATGTATACTGGACATATTATGACAAAGAAAAATAAATTATTAAGCTAATCATCACTATGAAAAGAAGTACTAACACAAGCAGTTATTGACTTCTATAGAACAGTTACCAACAGATTAGAATTTCGCAGTTTTCATTAAGATAGTTATATGTAAATAACAAATTAAACCTAAAAGTCTAGATCAACAACAGTTCAAACTGTTCAAATAAGGATATGGCAAATACTATAAAACGTCATTCAAATTTTCCTGCGCTCAAAGAAATGTCGTAGATACGACACCCTTCGCTCTTTGGCAATTGCTGTGAAAAAGTCCTTCTGAATTGAATCTTGAAGCAGCTCAACAGCAAAGTATTAAAGCTCATCATCTGCTGCAATACTCGGATCCTGCTCTAAAATTGCCACAACCTCGTTAATTGACGTTTTCTGCACTTTATGCGGGGCATCGTTGGAAGAATCCATAAGGCATGATATCTGGTTTCTGATAGAAGCAGCTCCACCCTTTTTTTTACTCTCGAACCTAGATCGCTTCGAGCGGTTTGTGGATTGAATCTCAGTGGGACCAGGACTTGGGAAATTAGGTGAATCATCTGATAAGCTGACAGCAACATTGTCCTGTGTTTCACCAAATCCTACCTCGTTGGGAGCGCATGCATATTTTCCTGTGGCGACGACACCCCCAAACATCAGATGTAACTTCTCCTCCAAATCGGGTTCAATTCCACATGTTTTATACTTTTTCGCTGCGGGCACCACCTGAAAAAAAAACTCAAATCAGTTCTACATCTTAAAAAAGAAATATATTATGGATATCTTCAAAAAATTAAACTTACTAACCGCGATCCTTTCTGCCCACCACTCTTCCGAGGCATCAATGGCTCGCTTTATCGGATCCCAGCCCAAACCAGTTGAACCATATTTCAAATCCTTCCAAATTTTCCAATCTTTTTTCAATTGATCCCATTTGTTTTTCATTTGTAGCCTGTCGTACTCTCGTCCCGTGGACTTTTTAAAATGTTTAATGATATTCAACCAACCTTCTTTATTGAAAAACGTTGTTGGTCTATTGCCAAATTGTATTTCTTTTATACAAAGGTCGCAAAACAGCATTTTGGTTTCTTTTTCCCATAGTGCTGGTGAACCATGCTCTTTAGCCTTACCAGCCATGTTAAAACTACGATATAGCAAAAAAAAGAAACATAACAATGCCATAATTTAGAAGTTATAACATGAGAATCGTTCATGGGTGTTGCATCATATTCAACAAAAATAAAAAATTTAAGGGATCATGAAAATGAAAAAAAGACAGAGTTTAACGTGGTTCGGTCTAAATGACCTACATCCACGGCAAAGGAGGCCAGCAACTTTATTATAGCACCAAAGAGGAATGTACAAAGCTTTGATTCATACATTACTCCCAACAGGAAACATAAAAAAAAAAAAGCAGCAGCATATATAGAAAAAAAGACAGATTTAACGTGGTTCGGTCAAAATGACCTACATCCACGGCAAAGGAGGCCAGCAACTTTATTATAGCACCAAAGAGGAAGGTACAAAGCTTTGATTCATACATTACTCCCAACAGGAACCATAAAATCGCAGCACATATAGAAAACCGCAGGTCTGCCATGAGGGATCCCATCCCTGGAATCTGCCATAATAGAAGCAAAATACATTACTCCCACAATGATTCATACATTAATCTTTCCCTGATGCATAATACATTACTCCCTTTGTACCAAGTGCTGCATTGCTAACAGAATTTCATCTTTCCTTACAGGATTTCTAAAAAAAAAAACAACAGCATATAACATACATGATTTCCGGTACTTAGTTCCAAAGGAGGCCAGTACTTAGCATATAACTTACCAGCCATGTTAAAACATACAGGATTTCCAAAAAAAAAAAAACACCAAAGAGGAAGCTGCTATGGAAAATCCTATAGGTCCAAATGAAGGCATAAGACAAAAATACTGCCTACACAGTTCAAAATTCTGCCAACAGACCTTCCAAGATTCATACAATCAAAGCATCAAATGAGATCCTGAGATCACATAGCCAACAGAACTACAAAATGATCTCACTAACCATGACATAACTCAACAAATGGGTTACACGTAGGACAAANTCTTCTTCTTCTTAGTTTCTTTCCTCCATCTGTGGCTTTGCTAGTTTCAAGAATTTGATAGAATATAATGGAGTTATGCGTTAGCTAAGTAATTTTATTAATATTAATACATATATAAGTACTAATATCCTAAAACAATTATTGAGATTTGGCATCACACGTGCAGGAAAGTTGAAAAGTATAACTTGCTAGAGTGTAATTTTGTGAACAGTAATTTAAATAAGTGAGTACTAAAAATAAGTTAACTTTTGTAAATAAATTAAATTAGAAAATTGATTTATTTGGGCTAATATTACTAATATATTTATATGTACTTTATATTATCAAGAAGATCGATATGAAATGTGGAAATTTATTAAAATCCTATAAACATTTTGGGGATGTGCGAAAATTAGGTTATAAATTTTTTAGCAAATTTTACTGCACTCTTTTCATTCTTGGATATTGAAGTTTGGTCATTTGTTGGGATTTGTAAAAATTAGGTCATTATTTTTAACATTTTTATCCCATTGATTGTAGTGCTTTACTTATGGAGATGACAATGCATACGTGATAGAAATTTACCGCGTAGTGGAGCTCTACATTGGAATCTAAATGAGTAGAAGTAAAACTGAATACATTGAAAGTAATTTTAGTAGTAGTAGCTTTAGTGACAAAGTTGTAACTATGGGTGATCAAAGCATTTAAAGGTGTGAACGTTTTAGATATCTCTGGTCTATTGTTCAACGTGATAGTGATATAGATCAGGATGTTATTAATAGAATTCAAGTTGGTTGGTTGAAGTGGAGGAATACATCGGGCCTATTGTGTAATATAAAAGTACCGCTTAGATTGAAGGAAAGTTTTATAAGATGATGGTGAGACCNAAATCAATACGTTCATTTCGGGTAAGAGTGAAAAGAAGTAATATTTCGTCAGGAACCGCAAAACCGTGAGGAACTGCAAAATCGCAAAACCGCAAAACCGCAAAACCGCAAAACCGCAATTGTCTACTGCAAGATCTGCAACTTGGATGGACAATGCCAATTTGATCCCAAATCTAAGGGTACTATTCAGGTAAGAATTAAATGAAGTAATTTCTCTTGTGCCAAAAGATCTACCTAAAGCCATACTTCGTTAATAAGCAACAGATCCACCACAGGGAAGGAGGAGAAAAGAAAAATGACAGAAACATGAAAGAAATGAGAAGGAGAAACCATCAGGAGCCGCAAAATGCACATCTTTCGTCAGATCCTTAAAAGAAGAAGAAAATGGCTTGTCTTACCTTAGCTCTGTCGATCGAGGGACGACGAAAGAGGAGAAGGAGAAGGGGCTCGAGGGAAGCAGCGGGGAATCACCTAGGGTGGACGAGTAGACGCGGGGAAGCAGCGGGAATAACCGAGGGTAGATACAGGGAAAAGGATAAAAATTTAGGTCGAAAGCGGGAGACGCGATAGAAATGCCGCGGCCCGCTTTCGCTCCGCTGCCGCCGCCTAAATGCCCAAAGTCGCGAACCAAACGCATCACTTTCGCGAAAAGTTACGGTGAATGCCCGCGCCGCACCTAAAAAGTGCTCCCAAACAGAGCCTAAATACGAGCCATCGTACTCTAGATGACTTGTTATGGACCATCTTGTTGTAAAACGATATGATGGTTTGACAGTCGGTGCGCAACATGATTTCATTCTTGTCCAGCTAGTGAATTTTTAGGGCGTTCAGAGTTTCTATGCAGGCGTAAATTTCGGCATCTATTGTTGACTTTATGTTTGGGAATTTCCCACTTGCGTAAGCACAGGCTTGTTCGAAACTTCTGGGATCCCCTTTTTATTCCTCCACTTGCAGACACCCCCCATCCTTCCATGCATCCGTCTGTTTCGAGGATTACATAGGCCTTTTCTTGGGGTAGTTCAAGGTCCGGTAGATTCTGGACCAGAACTTTGATTTTCCGTACAAGTTCCCAGTCGTGACCCTTCATCCTTTTGTCTCCGTGTGGTGAAGTCTTCTGATAAAGAGGCCCTAGCAGAACTCCTAGATTAGGAATATAAGTTCTGGCATAATTCAGAATTCCTAACCATGAACTCAGTCCTTGCTTCTCCTTTAGCTTATCATCAGGGAAGTCAACGGTCTTCTTTATGATGTGTGGTTAGAGTTTTATTTTTGAGTTACCGATTACTGCGCCCAGGAATTCCACCTGTGAGACTCCCACTTTCATTTTAGTTGCTTACAGGACTAGTCCTTTTTTCCACAATCTTTATGAATTGATCCAGGTGTTCTTTCTGCTCGTATTCGTTGTCGCTGAAAATGAGTACGTCGTCAATGTATACTGCAATGAATTTAGAATACTTACTAAAGCAGTTATCCATCTTTCTTTAGAAGATTGCTGGTACATTCTTTAACCCGAAGGGCATTATAAGCCACTCGTATAGGCCTGTTGGGACGACGAAAGCTGTCCATTCTATAGATTCTGGGTGCATGACAACTTGATGGAAATCACTTTTTAGATCAAATTTTGTTGGTACCTATTCTTTTGAGTAGCGTGTTGATCCCAGGCAGGCCATACTGATCTTTGTGCGTGTTGTCGTTGAGGGACCGGTAGTTGAATACCATCCTTTCCTTGCCTTTTGTTTCTTTTCCTGATCAACAGTTGTTCCTGAGTTTACCATCAGTGTCATTGTTCTATGACGACTTTTGCTTGGTCTGATAACCTTTAGAGTAAGCAGGCTTTCTACATGTTTTCAGAACTGTTCCTGCATCAACGAAGTTACATGTTTGAGGGGTTTATCTTGGATGGTGAGGTTCGGATTAATCATCTCGATTTTGCAGACAACTTCATTCCCGCTCTAGTGTTTTATAGGGTTTTAGCCAATGTACCCCTGCTCTTGTAATTGTTGGAGTAGTGTTCTGAACTTCTTTAGGAAAGGATTGTCTTGTATTCTCTGTGTGAATATCAACTCGGGTTGTAGCTCTTGGTAGAATTCGTAGCTGATCTCCATTTATTGTAGTTGTTTGGTAGCTAGTCCTACATCTGATGTGGTCCTGATTTAAGTGATCTCCTTGTAAAAGGTGACCGTATTTCCTTCTATACGCATTCCTCCATTCAGGCTTCGGATGAAGTTGCATTCCAACAACATTTGGATGCCGTCTTTGACGTTCATCTCTAGGCAGTAGATTAAAGGTATTCGGAAATTATGGTCCTTGAGGGTCATTGTACCTGCGTTAATCTTTCGGTTGGCATTGGTTGTGGAGTTGACTCCGCTAAAGTAGACCTGGTAGGTTAGCTCTTCAATGGCTTCAACGAGAATGTTCTTTGTGTTTGCACAACAAGAGGTTGTGCCAGTATCTACAATAGCCTTTAGGCTGAAGATTTCTATTCCTGGTATTTTGAATTCTACTACCAGGTTGAACAGTCTGTTGAGCATTCACTTTGGCGTTGCATGCACCTGTTCTTTTGCATATTCATCGAAGAATTTTGCCATAGTACTTTTCTTCATCCCTTTTTCCTCATTTATGGAGAATCCTTTCACTCTGTCATGCTCAAAGAGCTCTTTTCTTTCTTCTTCTAGTTTCTCTGCGATCATCTCCTGCAATTTTTGCTGGAGTCTTTTATTTTCTTACTTCAGGAAGCTTGATTAGCTTAGTAACTCCTGAATCAAAGTGTCCTTTGATTGGTATGTTTGCAGTACGACTTTCTTTTGAATGATGATTGTTAGGTAAAATTCGTACACATTGGGCAAGCTGTGAGTTTGCAAGTGGTGCAATGTATCATCATCTGAGAATTGGTGGTTATTTGGGAATAAGAACAGTGTATGAATGTTCCTTGTATTGGCTTGTTTTGTTCCTAGTTGTGGGAGCACTTAGTTTGTTTTTCTGGTAGTCGGATGAAAGAGCGCCACCCGTAATCTTCCTCTTCCATCATGAATATGTAATCTTCGGGAGGTAAATTTTCTTGTGCATGCTTGACATGTGCGAGTGTATTCATACCTTCCCCTTCGGAGATGCTGCAAATTGCGTCCCATGCTGTTCATCGAGATCAACTGATAGTACGTCGTAGTCTTCGGGCTGGTCCAGATTGCTGAGGATGGCTGCTCGGGCCATGTTTCCTCGTTTGCTCCTGCATTCTCTTGCAAAATGTCCTTCTTCCCCACAGATGTAGCAACGACATTTTGAAGTTCTTGGTTTGTTTTTGTTCTTTATGACACGGACATGCGTGTCGTGAGGCTTCCCTTTGTAGTTCTTTGATTTACGTAAACCTTTTTTTTATGGTTATTATAGTAACTTGGGACGGATCTTTTTACATATTGATAGATCTTTTATCCCCCTCTGAATTGCAGGCTTTTTGCATATGTCCGCCAGATATTGATATGTAAATCTAATTCTGGGCAGGACGCCTGGCGGCTTCAACTTCATTGCCAATGATTGGAGGCATCTTCCTGAAGAATTTTTCTGATAGTTCAGAATTTATGTACATTTTACCTGATTTTGCAGCAAGTACCTTGTAGTTATTCATGTATTCGAACATCTCCTTTATCTCGTGGCATGATAGCCTTTCTAGATCTAGGAAAGCCCTATTTTGCTCCTCTATTGACCCTTGATATGGATCTTCGATTAGTATGATGCGTCTTATTTGGGAGATGCGTTTTGAGGGTCATCTGTTATGTTGACAAGAGCCTCATATTCTTCTCATACGTCATTCTCCATTGGATCCAGATTTTCTTTTTCACTTCTCCAAGTAAATTTTCAATAAACATGACCTTTGCTATATTGTCTTGGAATTGTTTATCGTTTACTAGGTTCAAGGTGATGGATTCCCATCGTGAGATGACATTATCATAGAGCGAGAAGTCATCTGGTAGTATCAGCAGGACTCCTTATGAATTATGGGCAGATAGGAGGGTCCACATGTTTTGTTGGTAACTTCTTCTGAAGTCCGAGGATCGACTTCTGAATTGTGGGTTTGAATTAGATTGTGTGTGAGGGTTCAGCTTGTGGACGAACGGTGGCCGGAGGATAAGAGACTGGTCCCATGACAGGTTCATTAGGGGGGAGATATGGAGATGATGATACTGAGGCGTATAGGTTTTCAGCTTTATCAGCTAGTTTTCGTAATTTTGGGTAATCTAAATCAGCAAGCTGACTTTCGATGCTGGGTAGTGCTATTTCGTTTATTGGGTGAATTGGCCTTTTGGGAGGTGGAGTTATAGGTTTAGGAAGGTCTTTTGGGATATGTGGTGTTAGTTCTGACTGTAGTGGAGTTGAATATGGGTTTACCTCTTCATTCATCTCTGGTTGATCATCATCATCACCCCATTCTGTGGCGATGATTGGTGTGTCATCCTTTTCCATGGAATACTCAACTAGGTAATCATATCTCCCACTTGGGTTCCCTAGCAGTCCTACCGTAGGATCGCCATTCTGATATCGTTCCCATAAGATTTATTGATGGCTCATGGAAGCTTTCTTATTATAGCTAGTTTTTTTCTCTGGCCTAGTCTCATCTTCTTCGTTTTCTTCTGTTTGGCTTTTTATCCCACCGCCTTTCATGAATGAACTTTGTTCATTATTATGCGCATTTAGATATAGGAAGAGGGAGAATTCATCATTATCTTCTTCGTCGGATGCATCATCTTTGCTTAATGTTTGGGGAATATCCTCTTCCTTTTCAGAATAAGACGTATCCCATTGGGGTTCTTCATCACAGATAGGTTATTTTCAAGGATAACGAATATAAGTTCATCCTCTTGTTCTGGGGATGTTAAGGTTTCACCTTTTTTGGATGATATTGGTGGAGGTGGTTTAGCTGAATAGTCGGCAAAAGAAAGATGGAGAGTACTTTCAATCTTTTGGGATGTATGGAGTTTTTGTGGGATTTGAATCATTTGTTGTGAGGATGGTTTAAGATTCCAAGTAAGTCCTTGAAGTTGATTGATGGTGTGTCGATTTCCGAGAATTGCTGTAATACCATGAGATGCCAGGTAATCTGCGATCCCTGATACGTTGTATCGGAATCTGGTATGGCTTGCGTTTGTCAACCTTGAAACCAAGGCTCTTGTGATTAATAAGTTTGATTCCCCTCCTTGCTATTCTTCGTATCCATGAGTAAGAATGGCTAATTCTATATGGTTCATGAAATCGGGGATTGACATCATCATGTTTGGTGTAATGTACACCAACTAAGTTCCGACAGATAAGTTCACCTCCATTGTCCCGATTATTGAAACATCGGACCTCCATCTTGTGTCCCGTAGGACAATAAGGGCAGTTGTTCCTGCGTCACTCCTGTGTAAGGCATGCACCCTCACCATTATAAGACCCAGGTGGATGTGCTTGAGCCCTTCCTACAACAGTTGTTGATATGATTGTTGTTGAATAAAAGGAAGGTTAACCTGCTCCCCATCCGTAGCAAGTATTCTTTCTTCTGAATAGTGCTGGTACACTTTGTGTTTAGTATAAGACTAGCCATCTTCATAGAGAGTCTCGGCAGACACTAGATTAGCTCTTCTTTGTTGTGAGATCCGGAGTTCTGATTCCGGATCTATTCTTGACTCCAACGTTCTTCTATGTGTATTGCGTTTTTGGAAACGTCTTTGCAATTCATGAGTCAATCTGGATCTCATTCTGTATCCCAGAATTTGGTCGTCAATTGTCGCCGTAGGTGCGGGTGATATATTAGAATTTCTGGTGGATTGGTTGCGGATGAGGGAGGTGGTACTTCTGGAAGAGGAAGCCATCTAGATTGTTTTTCGCTTCTCTTCCCGAACGATTTCCTTAGGATCTTTGAATACGAATACTGGTCCTCCTAACTTGGCGATCTTCAGTAAAGTTTGTTCCTTCTGATCTCCTAGCGTTAGTGCTTTCAGTTGCTTTTGTAAGCCTAGGATGGAGGACTCAATGGATTCTGTTTCGACTGGTGCTTTGTTGGAAATCTGTTGAAGCTTATCTTCTATCGTTTTCAATTTGTCTGTGATGGTTAGTAAAAGATGTATAATAGTATTATTTTGTTTGATTAAGCAAGACAAGACTGAGGTTCGTTGCTTTGCTTCTGCAGGATTAAGGAAACCGTCAGGTGGTGGATGTAATGATTCCGTAGCCTTTAAAGCTATCTTATAATCGGTACTGCCTGATGCGATATTCCAATCGTTCATATGAAAAGTTTGAGGGACTAAGTTATTAATATTAAAAGAACTATCCCAAAATCACTTTTCGGCAAATCTGTAATGGTTCAGTTCATATAACTCGTCTGCCCTTAATGACTGGCAGATACCTTTGAGATTATATTTCTTTATAGCAGACATTTAGTACATCTATTACTTAAGATCACATAATAAATAATATCTTCGAGTTTTGATTTAAAATTTAATGCAGATTTCTGAATGTAACTCAATCTGTTCCTTTTCAACTCTACGATTCCACAATCCCCTTACTTTAGGGTTTCTTAGTGACACTCGGGTTTACTAACTTAATTGATTGGACACAGCATCCTGACTCAGTTCTATTATTTGAATTATAATAATATTTGTTTTATAATAGACAACATCAGTTCTATATATATAGACACGCACAACCATATATATATATGATTTGATTTTGGGATTAGTGAAACTTAGAATGTGTTTCTTGCAATGTTTGATTTAGGTTTAATGCACTTAAACAATTGGTTGGCTATTTGATGACTAGAAGGTTCTACATTTGTGTGTAAGTGGATGAAAGGAGGCTTGGTAGGAATGTAAATTGTGATGAATGCGACAAATAAACAGGAAGATGGGCCAAGGCTTTTTGATTTTTTGTTCATGGAAGGAGGTGAGGGGATTTCGTTTTTGGCATGAGGTAGGGAGATGAGAAAATTTCAGAGGTCTTTATATGCCTTGATCCTTTCGTTGCTTTCCCTACTTGTTGTAGTCACTACTTTATCATGAAAAGGAGAGCGATGGCTTACAATTATCGGTTGGGAGATGGAGAAGAAGGGATCCGAGTGGAATTGGGAAGACAAAGATCGTTCGGTCTTAGTTTGGGCTTGGATCGCCTAAACTTTGGGACGTAGACTAGCAATGAGCTTCTATCTGCTGCTGGGGCAGAAGGAGAAAGATGGAAATTTCTGATATGTTCTTTGAATGATGCGACCCCGTTGTTTCTTTTTTTTTTTGGAGGGAGACAAGGGCGCCGGTTTCGGCTCTGTCGTGCGAGAAGCAAAGAAAAATTGGAGTTCTGATGATCTTTGTGTGCAGTGATCCTGTCGTTGCCTTTCTCGTAAGCCTTGGTCATGACTCTTCGATGGAAATGCGCAAATGGGTGTTTCGAATGTCTATGTATGTCACGATCTCGTCATTGCTTTCCCACTACTTTTAATCACAACTATACTGCAAGTGGGTAAACGAACAGGGATGAGGATTTCAATCTGTTCATATGAGGCGGAGAGAGGGAGTTACAAAGGTCTTTGTTTGCTCAATACCTTTGTTGCCTTATTAGCCGGCTCTAGTTGTCATTGTATTGTGAGTAATTCAGCGCGAGACAGAGACAAAGGTTTTGCTGCTTGTAGTTCGCAAGAGATGGAATGGGTGTCTAGCCGTTTCGGGCAAGAGGACCCAAGGGGAGTTATTAAGATATTAAAGCGAGAGTAGTTATCTCATCCAGTGCGGGAGAAGGGTTTCGTCTCAAACCAAGTGTGGTGGGGCCTTTAACTTTTTGTATAGAAAAACATGGGGGAGTAGGAGTAGTTACTTACTCCGAGCTTTTTCTTTTTATTATTACATTATTATTTTTTTAATGGTCAACATACAATAACATTCTTGCACTAGCATCTGCTACTTCTAAAAGGATGCTTGAACTACATATTTTGAATTTCTTGTAATGTATTGAAATGTTTTGAATGTGGCACTAATCCTCATTTAAGGTTTTTTGTGCAGTGTGCATCAAGGCAGATTGGTTGCACTAGTGGTTGGATTTGTTCAAATCATGTCTAAAGATGTTTATGCTGTGAAGTTAACCCATACCATAACATTCAACGATTCATTAGATTTCATTGATGCAGTAGATTAAAGAGAACATTCANTGCAAGAGGACCCAAGGTAGTTATTAAGATATTAAAGCGAGAGTAGTTATCTCATCTACGGCGGGAGAAGGGTTTCCTCTCATACCGAGTGTAGTGGGGCCTTTAACTTTTTGTACAGAAAAACATGGGGGAGTAGGAGTAGTTACTTATTCCGAGCATTTTCTTTTTATTATTACATTATTATTTTTTTAACGGTCAACATACAATAACATTCTTGAACAGCATCTGCTACTTCTAAAAGGATGCTTGAACTACATATTTTGAATTTGTTTTAAAGTAGTGAAATGTTTCGAATGTGGCACTAATCCTCATTTTAGATTTTTTGTGGAGTGTGCATCAAGGCAGATTGGTTGCACTTGTGGTTGGATTTGTTTAAATCATGTCTAAAGATGTTTATGCTGTGAAGCTAACCCATACCATAACATTCAACGATTCATGAGATTTCATTGATGCAGTAGATTAAAGAGAACATTCAATGAGATTGGAAGTTGTACTAGTCGCACTCTAAGAAATGAAAAACATGGGCTGATATTCTATTCATGTAGTACTTATAGCAGTGTTTGTAAGAGTAATAACTAGTTATATAAGTGAGACTGACTATATTGCTTTGATTTGCACTTTTTTATAGTATCTTTCACTGGTAGATTGAATGTAGTGAAAGAAATTAGGTTGTTTTTTGCAATTAAATTATTAAAATTTTTTAATTCGGCTTGAGATCATGAGCATGTTAATTTCATCCAATTAATTTTCCATCCACTTCCTTTTTTTATTTTTTTCAATTAAAATTAACACTGCCGTTGCCGGTCCCAAGCCCAGATGCGAAAAGTGGAGGGTTGCGTTAGGTAGTCGACAGCCAGCTAAAACTTGTCGAAAGAAAATCATGACATGAATCATTTTGATCATTGTGTAAGTGTTAGGGCGTCCCCTGTAAGCGACGCGCTGTATAGCCTGAATACAGTGAAAAGTGTGCAAGGGCCGCTACACCGNGTTTTCCATCCACTTCCTTTTTTATTTTTTTTCCAGATTCTCTATTGTTTCCATTTAGTTTTTGCTACAAATGTGCAGTTTTTCATAAGTTGGTCAAAATCTGGATCAATTTGTAGCATATCATCCCCTATAATGACTGTTATTTCAATTCTTTAATCTCACTTTCTCAGAACTTAGGTGTTCATCTTTATTCATCATTTATACCAAGACATGTGAAATATAAATAGCTGTTTGGCTGCTGATGTGAATAGTTTTATTACTATATCTAAGATAACAGCATTTTGTTGGGTTAGATTTGGGAAATTGAAGAAGAAAAACATGAGTCTGGTGCTGTGCTGCATACTATTGGATGGCCCTTGGATAGGAATACATATGGTGGAAGTTTCCTGTACCACATGAAAGACAGGCAGGTAATTTTTCAATTTTTACCGTTCCATTAAAAGCCATGATTTCTTCTGGTAGATATCTTGAAATGGTGCCTTTTCATTATTTGCTTTTCAAAAAGCTTATCGTAAATAGCTTAAAAGCGTGGTCCTAGTTGATTTAAGCACCATGTGACTGATTCTGCCAGCCTTTTTGAAAGCCAATTCAAGAAAAACAACCCCATCCGTACTAATTGCATTGGACAGTTGGGATTTGGTAACTTTACCTCTCTGATTACCCTGGTAATTTAAAAATATCTGAATCTGTGAAACTCCTATATATTAATTTGCAATATTTGCTTTGTCTGGATTTTGATTTTTGGTTAGCTTTGTACACACTAATATATGCGTTACTCAAATTGCATATTTTATTTTTCTTCTTATATACTCGATGGTTAAGCAGGATAGATTTTGTGATTATGCATCTTTAATACATTTTGCTATTAGTCTAAGCTTTTGCTTCATTTGGGTTCAAAAGAATCATGTTCTTGAATTTGACACAAGTTGCTTTTAAAAAAAAAATTCCCTCTCCCTCAAAATCGATGCATTTATTTTGATTCTCGTACTTCCTCAATCATTTACAACTTTGCTTGTTTAACAGCACCAGAAGAGTATTGTCCTAATTGATGACAGCCATCGCCTTGCATGTATGACTGTCTGGGTCTGAATCTTAACCTGCCTTTTTCATTGAAACCCATCAAATATGCAGTGCAACCTGTAGAATCTTCAGCTTGCAATGTTGTGTAGGCCAGCTTAAGCGGGCCAGCCCTTCTCTCCCCCTTTCCTTTCCTATTCCATCCCATTTCCTATCTCTATCGAATTCCAATTCCTTCCTATTCTACCGCTTGCCTTTTCTATCCTCTTTTCTATTTCTATTTCTATTTCTTTCCAATTCCGATTCCTCCCTATTCATTGCCTAGCTTTTCTATCACCTTCCACTTCTATCCCAATTTCAAATTCCTCCCTATTTCTGTGTTATGATCTTTTTTATATTATGTTGTGTTTGCCTAGGGTGGAGAGATTTTTTATGATTGCTGATTTTAGTTCCTGCGTTTAAGGTGCTTCCCCTCCAAGGGTTGTACCTGACGACGAAGTTGCTCCAACTGTAACTCCTCCAAAGTAGTGAC
Source organism: Phalaenopsis hybrid cultivar (assembly GCA_002079205.1). Taxonomy (NCBI): domain Eukaryota; kingdom Viridiplantae; phylum Streptophyta; class Magnoliopsida; order Asparagales; family Orchidaceae; genus Phalaenopsis; species Phalaenopsis hybrid cultivar. The sequence continues at coordinate 18,002 of JXCR01139558.1, forward strand.
CTTCTTCAAGGGCACGGGTGGTGCTCCGGTTGTAGCTCGACCCCAACAAGACATTTATTCTTCTGTAGCCCCTTTCGGCCCTTCATCCAGCAGCCTTCCAACAGCCTCAAGCCACCTTCCATCCATCTTCCTACTGCTGTCCAGGCCTCCAAATGCTTTCCTGCTGCCGCCAAGTTTTTCAAAGTCAGTTCATATTTCCGCCAGCCCCTCCAAGACCTTTTCCTGCTGTTGTCTAGCCCATCGACATCTGTTCCTGTGGCTGTCAATCCACCCTCGTCTAGTTGTTGTCCAGCCTCTGGACACCTATTCCTATTGCCCACCACCACCACCTGTGATGCTATCAAGGGCCACCGCAACCCCTCTCCAGTCTCCTTTCAGCCATCACGCAAGCCTCTCAACCCTTCCCTGTTGTTGACCAAACCTCCAATCTTCTTCATGTCCTTCTCCACCATTTCCAGCACCGCCACCACTTGCTAGCCGTCATCTTCCAGCACCATCGCCATTCCCTTCCGGTTCTGTTGGAACTGCCACTCTCCCCTATAGAGAGCTATGTATGTATTTTGTGTTACTTCCTTTCTTATTTTTCGCAATATCGTCGTTGTCCTTTCCGTTTGCATGTTTGTATTGTTTATGTTGAGGAGTCGTCATTGTAAGCTATTTGAATTTTAGCAATTATATTTATTTTTCTATTATTGTTTGGGTTAACTTCAGTATCATCTGGTATAAGAGCTAGCCCAATCCTAATCCTATTTTAAGGTTCCCTAACATCCACCAAGCCACCCCCACCAAAATTTTTCTGCCATAAGAACTTCGAAGAATGATGTGGAAGCTCCCCGAACCCCGGGAGAATGTTACAGGCCGGCCCTTCTCTCCCCCTCTCCTTTCCTATTTCTATCAATTTCAATTCCTTTCTATTCTATCGCTTGCCTTTTCTATTCCCTTTCCTATTTCTTTTTCTTTCAAATTCCAATTATAATTCCTCCCTATTCATTGCCTACCTTTTTTACCACCTTCTACTTCTATCCCAATTTCAAATTCCTTCCGATTTCTTTATGTTAGAATCTTTTATATTATATTGTTTTTGCCTAAAGTGGGGAGGTTTTTGATAACTGCTGATTTTAGTTGCTGCCTTTAAGGTGTTCTTCCCCTCTGTAACTATACCCGTCGACGAGAAATTGATTTGGTTGTAACTTGTCCGAGATAGTGACTGTCTCTAAGGGTCCGAGTGGTGCTCCGACTGTAGCTTGATCCGAGCGAGACATTTATCCTTCTGCTTTTGTAACGCTTTCTTCAGTCATCCTTTGGTGGCAAATCATCCAAAATAAAAAATAAAAAAATTATCATCTTTTAGTGAAGTTAATCTGAAGTGTTTATCTTTTAATTTTTTTATTATACATAACATTAATCAACTTATTCATTCTAACTATAGCAAAATGATTTTACATGCAGAAGTTAAACGTGTTATACTATTTTTAAGTTCTCTCTACATCCAGAGTTTGAATAACGACCTTTTTCCCTTGCTTGTCTGCTTAGATCTTCATGACACTTTAGCACAATTCCCATGTAGGTGATCTCCGTCTTTAGGTTAATTTTGTTATTCAGTGATAAACTGAAATACTGATCTTTATTAAACATAGCCTTTTATTGTTTATTGCTTACATATATTCAAACAATCTAATATAAATTAAATAGTTCGACCGATTGCCGACCACCTAGGAATGAAGAAAATGCATTTTTTTATTTGCTATGATTGCTAAATGATTGGGTATTTCATTGGTGAGTAAAAGATTGTGGCTTCACGTATTGGGGTTTTTCCCATTCTGGTGCCAATGAATGTTAGAATATCTGCTCTGATAAAGTTATTCTAATATTTGTATTATCTTTAATTGTAGGTATCAATCGGTTTAGTTGTTGCGTTGAATTATCGCAATCCATACTTGAGCCCTTTTGATGAGTTTCAGGTAACTCGCTCTTCTTCCTTATTTTATTTAATGTGAAATACATTTATCTTTCAGTTTTTTTTTTCTTAAGTGTTCATGGTTTTTCTTAGTGTTTATGTTTTCTACTACTTATCATATTAACAGCTTAAACAGTCGCAAATTCAAAGTTTGGTATTCTTTTATGCTGTTGAAAGGAACGCTTCACGGGAACTTCCTTGTGTTTTTGAGTCAGCTGACATCTTTTTGATGCTACTGTTTGTTTGAAATTCTGCTGATTATTTTTTAATTGTTGATATGGGATTTGTATAGCTAAAACATCCAAGATGAAATGTACTCGTATGAACTATAGGTCTTTGGAAGATGTGTGTTCTACTTATGAGCTAGCAAAATTGTCTCAACATTACATCGACGTAGAGCCCGCTAAATAATTATTTTGACGCAAGGTTAAAAAAGTAATGAAGTCCTTTTTTAAGTATTATTGTGGGATATAAATAGGGTTTATTATGTTTACGGTTAGGTTTTGCTATGATAAGATTGTTGTCTTGAGTGTGTTGTTTGATGTTCTTGAAATAAAATATTTGGTTGCTCTTATTTTTGTGAAAAAATTATCTCTGTTCATATAAAATTGGCATCGGAGCATTTGATTCTTGGAAGGATCGCGGTGTACAGGGTGTGGAATTGTTGTGCTCTAATCTCTGTGGAAGCAATGACGGGATTGCGGCAATTCTTTGCAAAGGATGGATCGCAACATACAAGGAGGATCGATAACGAGATACAAACCTCTGTATCATCGTGATTTGAAACTAATGAACAGAATCACAACGCCGAACCTTACGATATAGTCAATTCTGAGCTAGCTTGGAGGCAAGCGAAGAGCCTACAGAAGCTATCTAGGAAGGAAATGATAGGATCGGGTGTGCCCAAAAAGTCGCGATACCATCGCGATTTGACTACTGGAAGCTACATCGAGTTCACAGCGAGCACTGGAAACCAATATTGAGTCGCGACGAGTACCTTAGTCGTGATACAACTGTTATTTGAGGAGTGGGAAGCCAATGACGAGATTGCTCGTGACTGGACCTTGCAAGACACTCGCGATTCAAGCTAACTGGGAAGTCACAACATACAATAGTTTCATTTCCTTAATAAAAAAACTTCATGGAGTATTGGAAGCAAAAAATTAAGATGCTCTCGAGGATAAATTAGAGGATGAGGTGGGCTAAACTAGATCAGAAATGGAGGACTGTTTCTCGTCCATGGAGGGGAGATCCTTTGCCTTCGAAGAAATGGCGAAGGTCGTGGATATATCAGAGCTAAACAAACCACACTAACGGAAGCAAATATTATTAAGCAAAATAACTAGGAATAAAATCAAGCCTCAAACGGAAACAAAAAACATAACAAACATCAATATCTAGCTAGGGCCGAGAAGTGACATACGGGGACAGAAGTGTCAAGGCTTGGTGGTTATTTTATTTTATTTTTGAAGGGGTGCATATTGCATTAAAAAGGGAAGAACAAAAATTACAAAAGAATGCTAAGAAGCGAGGGCATGAGGTGGTCTATCCCCATTGACAGAAAACAAAAAAAGGATGACTCTAATCTAAGCTAGAAAGAACAAAGTCGCTCTCAAAAGCCGAGTGGGCACAAAAATGAGCAGTGTTGTTATATTTACCTATATGACAAAAATGAAGCTGTCTGAATTCAGTAAGAAAACCCAGGTCAATTCCATGAGATATGGATTGTTGGTTGGTCGTTGAGTAGGGCAACGATGGAGGTGGATGGGTAGAATAGGGAAGGCTGGGTGGCTGGTGGTGGAAAGTAGGGAGAATAGGGGGTATTGAGTGGCCAGTGGAGGAAAGTTGGTGGAAGGAGATGGTAGGGAGGTTCACGTCAGAAAATAGAGGTGCAGGGGGATAACAGGTGGGGCGGCGGCGAGAACGGGAGGGAAGGAGGTAGGGAGCAGGCTGATGACAAGAATCTAAAAGGGAAAAGGGTGAGAGCAGGTCGATGGCTGGACTGGAAAGGGGTAGGGTGGTAACAAGCCTACAACTTCAAGAAAACGGTCATATAGGGGGTGGAAGGTAAAGGTCATCACCTCGGAGCAGGATACAACTGAAGCACCACCTATCCTCGGATATAGCCAAAACACACCATCTGTCGTCGAATATAATGGGAAACTCTTGAAGGCAGAAATTTAATATCAGAAAATCAAGAATAAACGCCAACACAATAAACCCCATATTCATAATAGATTGGTAGGAGGGAAAGGGGAACGGGGCCGACAGTTCCCGCCCAAGAATTGGTCGGCCGGTCTAGCCTCCCTGCTGAACCACGTGGCTCAACTCTTAAACCTATGCCTGTCAATCTTCCGGGGTTTGGGGAGTTTTGATTTCATTCGTCGAAGCTTGTGGGTCTTCGTAGTGCAGTGTCAGGTTCGCGACATTGAACGTGAAGGAAACCTTGTATTCCCCTAGCATGTTGATCTTATAGGCATTGTCATTCAGCTTCTGAAGTATTGTGAAAATTCTATCTACTCTAGGCTTAAGTTTTTCGAATGCTCTTAGTGTGAATCTCTCTTTCCACACTAAGTTTCCTTTAAAGGCACATTTTTCCTTGTTTTGCTTGCATTTCCCTGGTACTTGTGATTCTGCTTAGTAATCTTTTCCAACCTCCTTATGGAGCTTCTGAATCTCGTGCACCCATTGTATTGCATCCTCACTAATCTTTGATGTCGATAGGAGTGGTACCAATTGAGTGGAGTGAGCAGGTCGCTCGTACACAATCTCAACTAAAGTGCGGCTTGTATTCTGACTCACAAATCTGATGTAAGAAAACTCAGACAGAGCTAGAATCAAATTGCATAAGTTGATATTCTTCTCAACAAAGTGCCTCAGTAGATTTCTAAGGCTTCGATTTACTACCTTTCTCTGTCGTTTGTTTATGAGTATGCTGAATTGAAGCTTAATGCTTATTTTTCCTTATAGAGCCCTCTATAGTTGACTCAAGAACTTGACATCCCTGTCTAAAGTGATGGTCTTGGGTACCATGCAACCTTACAATCTCTCGGAAGTACAAGTCGACGACATGCAATGCATTCAGTGTCTAGTGGCAGTGTACGAAATGTGCCATCTTCGAGGATCGAGCTACCACAAACGTGAATGATCCTTGTTTCATTGTTTTCTAGGAAGACCATAAAATTTATGTTAAAATCCACCCACGGTGCCTCTAGTATAATAATTGGGTGTATAGTCCCATATTTTGTCCCTTAGTTTTTGCCATATGACAAATCCAACAGTGCCTTACGTGTTGCTCCACATCTCTCGCATGTCAGAGCTAAAAAAGGCTCTCCTACGAGTGTGAGAGTTTTGTCCTTGCCAAAATGCCATATAAGTCCTTCACTGTGATATCTTGAATAGTGAATTCTCTCAGCGAGCATCTCGGAATGCACCGTTTACTCTGATAGAACAAGTACCCATCAGCTCTGTAATACTGCCCGATATTTTTTTTTGACATTGCTCATGTATTTTCCCAAAATCCTCATCTGCCTCGTATCGTTCCTTTACTATCTCAAAGCCCACAATTTGAGCCTGCATAGCAGTGATCAGTAAGTGATTGCGGCTTAATGCATCTGCTACACTATTCTTACTACCCGTCATGAGCCTAAGCACGAATTGGAAGAAATCCATTTAAGTTGTGTGTCGGCCCTTCAATTTACTCTAGTTGTTTAAGAATTTGAAGGCTTCGTGGTCTGTGAACAACGTGAACCATTTTTCAATAAGTAATGATCAGTGTTGAGGAGCTCTCACAATAACAAAAAACTCCTAGAATGATTCAACTTCTTACTAAAAAAGGAGATGGAGCAACCTCCCTGGCTCAACACCGATTCTATCCCCACGTTAGATGCAACACACTGCCTCAAACAACTAATTGAAATCTGGTAATGCCAAGACTGGTGCCTATGTCACCTTCTTCTTGAGTGCTTCGAAACTATTCTGTGTTGCCTCTATCCAGTGGAATTTCTCTCCCTTCAATTGTTCTATAAGGGGGGTCGTGATGGTATTGAATCTTCTGATGAATCGCCTATAAAATGATTGTAGCCCAGGAAGTGAAAGATTGCAGTGTGGTGTAGCTCGCAATGGCCTCGATCTTTGTAGGATCCATCTGAATGCCCACACTACACCCGATTAGCCCAAAAAGCATACATGGGCTGTCATAAAGTGGTATTTCTTTGAATGGGCATATGGTTTCCTTGCTCGCAACACCTCAAATACTACCTTCAGATGTAAGTGCTCTTCGGATCGGATGTAAGCCGGAATGTCGTCAAAGTAATACCACCACAAATTTCTCAATTTGGGCTCGAAATGTATGATTCATCAACCTCATAAAAATGCTAGGTGTGTTTGATAATCTGAAGGGCAAAATTGTCTACTCGTATAAATCATCCCATGTCTTGAAAGTGGTCTTCGACTCCCAGCCTCATCTGGATCTCATGATACCCACTGCTTAAGTCGATCTTGGAAAAGTTGGTGGCTTCGTGCATTTGATCCAAGAGTTCGTCCTTGTGAGGTATGGGAAACCAAAACTTGATGGTAATCTTGTTGATGTCCTTGTTGTCAATGCACATGCGCCACGAATTGTCCTTCTTGGATAACATAAAAATAGGGACAATTCAATCAAGAAGGATTTGGTACTCTCTCTAAACAACCCTCTCGTGACGAGATTTTGTACCTGTCGCTGCAATTCTTCGTGCTCCACAAGTCTCAATCTATAGATAGGCCAATTTGGTAACACTGTTCCGGGGTATGAGATCTATGACATGCTGAATGTCTCTCAGTGTCAATAATCCCTTGGGAAGGCTGTCAGTCATCACCTCATGGAAGTCATGTAGTGGTTGTAATGGTGCTCGCTTCTCACTCTCCTCCTTTGTTCCTTCTAGTAGGACTAATGTCATTGCCATTAATGCTTCCCAAACCGACAGCATGAAGGTGGTTCTTGAGACTAGTGTCTCCTCTGTGTCGTCTACACCTTTTGCATCCTTCGCAGGTAATAGTGCGGCGCGTTCCCATAATTTTTAAAAGAGTAAGTATTCTTGGAGCTATCGTGTTGAGTCTTGCAGTTGAATTATCAATGCCTCCCCAACAGAATATGACACGCGTCCATCGGGACTACGTCGCACCACACTTGCTCCTCTAACCGATCCCCAATTGAAAATTCAACAAAACACTATTGATCTACGCGTATCTCTTTTTCAACCAGGTAAGGGAATAAGATTGTGGATGCTTCTGTGCGACCAATCTCAATTTCTTCACCATCTGCGTGGACAACATATTTTCACAACTCCTACCATCTTAATCAAATTGCAAACCTTACATTTCACAATACACTTAGTGCGAAAGATATTGTGCCTCAGCTATGACTGATCTCTTTCTGGTTCTAACTATAAAACCTCTGTATTACTAGCATCTCTCCCTCTTCACCATGGAGCTGAAGTACTTCCTATAGACTTTCCTCTGACTCCTCGTCCTCCATCTCCTTGACGACGCATTGATCTGTGAATGAGACAACTCGACTCGTGGGACAGTTGGAGGATATGTGAAAAGAATTGAAATTGATAGAAATAAGAAAGGAGAGGGGGAGAGAAGGGCCGGCCTGCAACATTCTCCCGGGGTTCGGGGAGCTTCCACATCATTCGTCGAAGTTTTTATGGCAAAAAAATTTTGGTGGGGGTGGCTTGGTGGATGTTAGGGAACCCTAGGATAGGATTAGGATTGGGCTAGCTCTTATACCAAATGATACTGAAGTTAACCCAAACAATAATAGAAAAATAAATATAATTGCTAAAATTCAAATAGCTTACAATGACGACTCCTCAACATAAACAATACAAACATGCAAACGGAAAGGACAACGACGATATTGCGAAAAATAAGAAAGGAAGTAACACAAAATACATACATAGCTCTCTATAGGGGAGAGTGGCAGTTCCAACAGAACCGGAAGGGAATGGCGATGGTGCTGGAAGATGACGACTAGCAAGTGGTGGCGGTGCTGGAAATGGTGGACAATGACATGAAGAAGATTGGAGGTTTGGTCGACAACAGTGAAGGGTTGAGAGGCTTGCGTGATGGCTGAAAGGAGACTGGAGAGGTGTTGCGGTGGCCCTTGATGGCATCAAACAGGTGGTGGTGGCGGGCAGTAGGAATAGGTGTCCAGAGGCTGGACAACTACTAGACGAGGGTGGATTGATCTCTTTCCGGTTCTAACTATAAAACCTGTGTATTACTAGCATCTCTCCCTCTTCACCATGGAGCTGAAGTACTTTCTATAGACTTTCCTTTGACTCCTCGTCCTCCATCTCCTTGACGACGCATTGATCTGTGAATGAGACAATGCGGCTCGTGGGACAGTTGGAGGATATGTGTTGCTAACTATGGCATTTTAACACATTATTGCTGGCACTATACTTGAAGAGCTACTCTTTTCGACTTTTTTTTTGTCACTCTCCTATCCTATTTTCCCAACTTCGTTAGAGGTACCCTTGTTAGTCGTTGTAGTTGTAGGTGCTGCCTGACTAAAGACTGCTATCTAAATGAAGATTGCTGCCTGCTATGTTTTTATTGTATTTTCACCTTCAAGGCTAAGGTTTGGACATCCCTTAACGACCAATATGGCTATAATTGCACAACATTGCTAATAACAGACTTTAGGCCCCAAGTGTCGGGCTATGGTGTGTTCCTTTGACTCGACCAACTCACCCTTCATCTACAACTATTCGAGCTGTCATGAACTCCATTGAATGATTTCTTTGCTGCAGGTGGCGTAGTTGTAGAAACATATCCTGACAGTAATGAGGTGGAAGATGATTTCTTTTCATTTCTTTCTTCATCTTTTCTCACTTAGTAATCTGATCGCTGCCTTCTCTCTTCCTTTATCTTCGCAAATTTTTTCATAACAAGGAGACACTCTTTTTCAACTTGATGGATGCTAATTTTACCCGTTTATCTTTTGATACTTATATTCGAAGATTCGCTTAACAGATTGCAGCCAGTCAATATTTTCTAAATACATATCTCCATCCAACTCTGGTAGATCCACCTTGATTTCGAAGTCTCTATGTCCTTCATATGTGGGCCCTTCTTTCAACCTCCTCTGATATTGAATTCCGAAGTAGCTAGGCTGATATTCCTCGCCATTGATGTCTTCCGTGTGGAACGGATTCAGATTCTCGTCCGTGTCTCCCCTTCTACTCTCTAGATCGCAGTCAAGGGTAATCTCTCTCTGGGTTCTATTATCAATCTCCGCGAGTCGTTGATGGATCTTCCACACTCTTGTCCCAGGTAGGTTCTAACTATATCTACGTGGTGACATGACTAGGGTTTGGGTTTGAAGGAGTGGTTGAGGATAAAAAAGAATTTTTGGTGGAGTAATGGGGATGCTACGAAGCTCTAGGATAGGACTAGAGTTAAGCTAGCTCTGATACCAAATAATATTGGAGTTAAAAAATGTAATTTAACCAAAAATATAAATGTTTTAGCAAATCTGAAGTTTTTTGTGGATTCTAGGTTGTTTACCGGGGCTGCAGGCTCGAGACGAGTGTGGACATTCATTGTAATCCGACCCTATAATTTTTAGGTAACCTAATCCTAAGTTAGGAAGATTAATTTGATTAACAAAAATTACCTTAGTCTTAAACTTTAATAATATGTCTTATAGGTTATTAATCTCAACATAAAAATCACCTCAACCTCCAACCAACTGTTGAATATGACGAGTTTAATGTGACAATTGAGGTGAGTAATTACATTTCTAATTTTTAGCAAGTTCAGTTAGATTTATATTACAACAGATTCTTTATATTGTTAGATAGGAAAGATATGTATGATAAACATAATAGGAAAAGATGTGCAGCATGAAATATATGGATAAGATAAATGATATTTAGATTGATATTATATGTACATGTAAGATAGAGATGTAGGAATGATATGCATGATATAGGATATCCATGAGATATATATATATGAATGATATGAAAGATATGTCTGATGAATATTTGTACAGCAGAATAAAAATGCATGTTAGTAAATGCATAAAATGTCTCATAATGACTTATGTATGAAGAATTAAATAGCTTATATGTAAATGATTGCATGTACATGTTCAGAGGGATTTCACCGCCACCCCCTAATGGTACATGCAGGGGACGCCAATGTACTCGCGTGTGTAGAGTTTTTCTAGCATCCTAGATAATTATGATAGTTCACTAACTGTTGTGCCGATGAGTTAATATTAGTCAGGGGCGAGTATAATAGAGTTTTCTTCTCTATACAATTATTATGTTTATATTATTAACCGCTCTGCCGACGGGATAATATCGATCAGGGGCAAGTACAGGTCTTTCTACCATAGACAATTGCGATGTGTAGATCGGTAACCGCTGTGCTGGCGGAAGCTGACAAAGCAATATTCACTAAGAATGTGTTAGTTTTGTTGACGATGATTGTCACAGAGAAGGATGTGTATGTAAAGTATAAAGTTAAAGTAAAAGTAAAATTAAGATAAATCCATATAGAATATTAGTGTTTGTTCATTTAGAAAATGTCATTGATGCATGTATTAACATATATAATATTTCTCATAAATATATATCAGGTTTCCTATAAACATAAATCAGATTTCTTATAATTATATGCTAGATTGCTTATAAATATTTATCGGATTGCTTATAAATAAATATAAAAGACCAATATATTATACAATTTCTTATAGAGACACATACATATTGTACTTTTTTTCTTGGATTATTGTAATTTAGTAGTATTATTACTCCGGGGGTATCTTTAGATCACTTATTTTGTTGCTTTAATATTATTTTTAGGCTTTTAATATTTAAGCAAGATGAATGGAAGAGATATAAATGTATGGGGCGAGAGAAACAACCAAAAACGTGCAATTTCTACTTGTTAATATTAATTACTTTCTTTAGTGGCTCTTTCATGTATTGTTTTGAATATTAAATTGTTAGTGATAGAGTTAGAATATCAAAAAATTGATTTCCATCGTCCCTTCCTGTCTTGGTTAACTCTAATCCCCAGACCGGGTCGTGACAGTTTTGCACAAGACTACCTTTCGAATTTATGAGGGTCACTATGAATTTCTGATTAAATGAAATAATTGTCAAATGAGGACGACACATGGGAACCATATGATTTAATACAGTAGTTTTTTCCTTTCTTTCACCTTTAAACAATGTCTTTTTGGGAGGTGGCGACGCCGAGCTTGTCAAATAATTTGAAGACTTTTTTTACGCGCAAGGTCAAATATGTAATTTAATCATTTATTAGTTATTGTTGTGGGGTATAAACAGGGCTTAAAAAATTTAGGATTAGGTTATGCTATGATGAGATTGTTATCTTGAGTCATAGTGCTGGTGTTTTGGGAGAGATCGCCTACCTTTCAAATTATGGGTACTATCTTTTATGCATTAGATTGTTGTTAGGTGTTATTGAAATAAAATATTTGGTTGCCCTAATTTCATTGAAAAATTATCTCTGTTCGTATCACATATCCGTAACAAATACCTATAACTTCATGTACTGCTTTGTCCTACATAAAGGATAGGGATGGGCATGAGGTTCCTTCACTTTGCATCCAGTTACGTTGTGTTTGAACTTGTATTTTTATTTTCTTCAGTTTCAAAGATATTATTCTCTGGATCTTTTACTCTGCTCTCATTGATTTCTCTAGTCCACTAGAATCATTACAGAGAGCTGCACCGTTGCCTGGCAAGAAAAACTATTTTCTGTTTCGATTTTGTTTTGGCAATTATGATTTATTCATCTGTTGAACACTTTGGAATACCACTATATCAGTACTACATAATGAAAATTTGTTATACTTTGTTAATGCATATTTTTTTTTCTTATTACCGTCAAAAACTAGAGACCGCTTTTAATAACAGGAATATTCAATGTCCCATTCTTTTGGTTGTATAGTTTCTTGTGATATGGTCTGCAATTTCCTGTGTTAGTTTAAAGCAAATAGTTCCTGGCATTCAATAGTATGAGTTTATATGAATCTAAGTATTCTTAAATTAAACAAAAGTTTTGTTTGCAACTTGTATTCCTCCCAGAAATTCAAGCATCACCCTTCCATCAAATCACTTTTGGAAGGAGGAACTGTTCTTCAGTATGGTGCCCGCACTCTAAATGAAGGTGGTTTTCAGGTAAGTATAAATATTTGCTGTTGATTTTTGAGATACAAAAGTCATGGAACTACTTGGAGATTCAAGTAATTGGTTCTCTGATTTGAACGTTACTATGCTCATATCCTAATGGGTGGAGACTAACTACAAACAAGCTTATGGTTTGGCTCTTATTCCAAGAAAACAAAAAAAATATTTGATCTAAGAATTTAAATTTGACCTTTCTTTTATTCATAATGAAAACGATTCTGTAAAATAAGCTTGTCTATATTGGAGATTGACATTGAGAGCAGGCAAAGTGACCTTATTATCTTAGGATGTCTCATTATGAATCATCTTATAAGTTCTTGTGAATGCACGAGTTGAATTTTGTCTTGTCTGTGTGTGAGTCTTCATCTTATCTTCATACCTTTTAGGCTTAACTCTTGTGGATATAACAAAGACGGCATTTCTCCTCCGTACATTAGTATCTTGTAGCAACTCTTTTGAAAATTCTTTAAATATATGTAATTTAGATAATCATTGGTTTATGTTGAGATTTTTCTTTAAAACTTAAATTGAATAGTGCAAATTGTGAATTTCAGTCCATTCCATATCCTGTTTTTCCTGGAGGTGCTATTATTGGTTGCTCTGCAGGCTTCATAAACGTGCCTAAGATAAAGGGTACACATACAGCCATGAAATCAGGTGACCAACTTATTTCTATTTTGTATACTCTTTGAAAATCTATTTGGCTGAATGCCTTGATGATATGCGTTTATGTTACTCATAGTTTATCTGAAATTTCTTA
>JXCR01139558.1:40399-54949 GCA_002079205.1 Phalaenopsis hybrid cultivar
CAGGACTTCACTCCCAACGACCGACAGCTTCTTACGGGCAACTCCCCGACTTTGAACTTTTAACTTTACCCCCTTTTTAGCGCCGACAATGGAATCATTATCTTTTCTAAGATTGACTTACGCAGTGAATATCATCAAATTCGGATTAAACCTGAGGATGAGTGGGAGACTACTTTTAAAACCCAGGATGGATTATATTAGTGGATAGTCACGCCTTTCGGACTGTTTAATGCGCCCAATATGTTTATGAGATTGATGAATCAAGTGTTCCAGACTCACATGGAGAAAGTGGTGTGCTTTGATGATATTCATGCAAATAGTAAATTTGAGGAGAAGCACTTACAGCACCTGAGGATGGTTTTACATGTTTTCTGATTAGAGAAACTATATGCCCACTCAAAGAAGTGTTACTTTCTAATAGCACATGTATGCTATTTTTGGCTATATTGTGTCTAGCATAGGTTTTCAAATGAATTTCTCAAATATCTAGGTGATCGTGAGCTGGACGACACCTCATTCTATAGGTGATTTATCTAGAGTTTCAACACCATAACAACTCCCTCACAAAAGTTTTGAAAAAGAAGTTCTAGTGGACGAATGCAGCTCGGTCCAGTCTCAATACGCTGAAGGAGATGGTGACATGAAATTTGAAATCAACACACAACAAAAGGTGAACTCTAAAATCAGAAAACAACAATTTTTAGGCTCCCCATTGACAAAGAAAATGAGAAAAAGGATACTCTAACACAAAGGGGGGGTGTGGGGAGGCAAGCAGGATCTAGAAATAACCATTAAAATACTTACCATACGAAGAAGCAGAGAAGGAAGGAGGAGTGGGGATGGCGGCAGTCCCGCCCAGTCAAATTCTCGCCTACCAGGCTACTCGACCTGTGTTTATGCTGGACCGATCTCAATTGGGTTGGCTGGCTCAACAATAGGAATACCCACTGCGGGAGAACCCNTGGGGCAGGAGGCAGTCCCGCCCAGTCAAATTCTCGCCTACCAGGCTGCTCGACTTGTGTTTATGCTGGACCGATCTCAATTGGGTTGGCTGGCTCAACAATAGGAATACCCACTGCGGGAGAACCCCCTTCTGCGTACTACTCCTGTGTTAGTCTCCCGGGGTTTGGGGGAGCTTTGACCTCATTCGTCGAAACTTCTTGTTCTTGCTTCAATCTTGGTAGGTCGATCACGTCAGTGTTGTCATTCGACAACACATTCTGGTCTAATAGGTAGTCATCTTCTTTGGGCATATTCTGAGTGGGAGTTGCATATAGAGGACGGTTCTTGCAATAGCACTCTCGAGCTCTTACATTTGAAATCTTTTCTTTCCACTTCTCGTGCCCCGCTTGCGGTGGTTGAGTAACAAGTATGTGAGGAGAACTTAATTATTGGATGAAATTTGTGGCAAACTGTGCTACTCACTAACGACCACTGAGGAGGGACATCTTCTTTAGTGAAAAGACTCTAATCCCATTGAAGAATTTTCATTTTCATTAGGCTCCTAAGACACATTTCATAGCTAAGGTTCAACCCACCAGTCTGGAAATATTCTAATGGGTGCCCCGCTGAGCTGACTCTAAGATCTGAACTACTTACTGTAATAGTCCATACATGGGACATAATGACTCCACCTTCCACTCAAGAGGGGCTATATAGATCTGAAATATCTGTCTTGCTCTTGTTTGTGAGGGCTCTGTGTCGGGTGTCGGCTCCTCGAGCTCATAACTTCATTTGCCATTTACAATGATGTCGGTTGGAGTCTTCCACGAGCTCAGCTGGGACTGAGTGTATCTTGTCCTCAACTGGTGGCAGGTTCTCCTTGTTTATGTCTTCACCATCTTAAGTGCCTGTGGTGTCTTTACCCTACTTTTCAATGATACCTTGCTCTGTAAATTAGATAACTCCACTAGTTGTGTATTCTGCTTCAATATATCCAAATATGTGGCAATTACAATATTTTCTGTTTGTTACAGACTTGCGGATTGGTTTTGTTGGATGATAGCCACGAAGGTCGCTTCGTACTACGGTTTCACAATCTCGGAAGTTAGGATTCGTAACTTTTTGCGGTAGTAAGTTAGTAGGAACTGGCGCTGCGTTTCTCACTTCATCTACATAACTTCTCGTTCCCCCCTCAACCTTTCGGATCGCCGTATCTCCTCTCAGGAAGGCTTGGGCATGTATCTCAATGGTGGCATGGCAAGATTTAGAGTTGGGAGGTGACAGAGGGCTAAAATATTAACTTACGGTTGCTGATTTTTGGAAATCGACAAGAGGGATTGATGTTTAGGTCAAAGTTTTGGTTCTGGTTCGGAATATGAAAGAACAAAATTTTTTGTGAGGGTGACTTGGAAAGGTGCGGATGCTAAGAAATTCAGGATGAGACTAGGGTTGGCCTAGATGTAATTCCAAATGATATCGAAACTTGTAGAAAAAAGCAATGAAATACTCAAAATCAACTTTTATTAAACACATAACATAAATGACACAGACAAACTATGGTGTATTCGAAGGGTGGCGGAGGTCGACTAGGTGGTTGGTAAGGGTGGTGGCATTAAGGGAGTGTTGATGGTAGTTAGGGAAAGGTGCAGAATTGCGAGGACACCGGTGATAGTCAGATTGGTGGCTGTAAGGTGCTAGACAGTAAGGGCAGCGGAAGTGGGGTGAGGAGCAGTTGTTTGAGAGTGCTGTGAAGGATGGAGGACGGGTGGACAATAGGGTAAAGCTGCAAGTATGGGCTGGCTGAGTGCAGGAATGAAGGAGGGGGCGGTCGTCAGCTAAGGAGAGGGTTAGAGAAGGATTGGTGAAGGGGAAAGGCAAGGATACAACACCTCCTCACGACACAGGCAAACTATGGTGTATTTGAAGGGAGACTGAAGTCGGTTAAGTGGTTCGAGATGGTTGGTAAGGGTGGTGGCAGTAAGGGAGTGCTGATGGCAGCAATGGAAAGGTGCAGAATTGCTCGGACAACAAGTATGGAGGGTCGTAGGTGATTGACGACCTACGGATTGGTGGCTGTAAGGTGCTAGACAGCAAAGGCAGCGGAAGTGGCGTGAGGAGCAATTGATTGGGAGTGCTAGGAAGGATGGAGGAGGGGTGGACAACAAGGAAAGCTACGGGTATGGGTTGACTGGGTGTAGGAACGAAGGAGTGGGAGGACGGCGGCTGAAGAGGGTCGGAGAAGGATTGGTGAAGGGGAAAGGGAAGTATACAACACCACTTTGGAGGAGTATACAATCGGAGCATCACTATCTTCTCAGATACAACCCTAGAACAGGGAGAACAACTCCACAAAGGAATATGAAATAACACATTGCAAAAACTTGAACCCTACAATCATAAAACAACAATTTATAGACTCTCCATTGACTCCTAATATCTGAGAGATGTCGGTGGTGGAAGTTTCCATATCACTTAAATCTTTGTCAGATCTACCTCCGCCCCCCTTAGAAATTGTCTCAACACAATACCTTTCTTCTCCATGAATTGACATTTTTCCCCGTTAAAAACCAAGTGGATGTCCTTATACCTTTGCAATACTTTGGCAAGGTTTTCTAGGCACAGGTCAAAGGAGGGACTAAGCACATAAAAATCATCCATACAATTCTCCATTACTTTTTTGATCAGATCAGAAAAGGGCATTATGCAATGTTGGAAGGTGGCAGACGTATTGCATAGTCCAAAAGATATTCTTCTAAAGGCAAAAGTGTCATAAAAACTTGTGAATATGGTCTTATCTTGGTCATCGGGAGCTATGGGAATTTGATGGTAGCCTGAATAATCATCTAAGAAATAGAAGAAAGGGTGGTATGCTAGTCTGTCCACTGTCAGTCCTTTCTTGGGGGCACAATAAATTGGATTTACCCAAACACTTTTTGAGACGGGGTAGATAATGTTTGCATCCCACCACTTCACTTCTCCATCTTAACCACTTATGACATAGGGGATGGAATAACTATCAGGGACCTTAAGTTTATGAGGGAGCTTATTTTGGATAATAGCGCTACACTCTTCACTTAGAGCTACAGTCTCATAGTTTCCTAGCTTTCTTTTCTTATTCAGAATGTCTTTTGTTAAGTTGAAATAGCTAGGCATTTGCTCTAAGGCTTTAGCGAAATGGATTCTAATTGTTAGCTTCTTAAACACATTTAAAAGCCTCAAAAATTGTTGATCAAGCTTGTGTTTTTGAAGCCTTTGTGAGATGCTTCGGGTGGTTTTTTTAGTTCCATTCTACGAAGTGAGTCTAATTTTTCTAAGTCTATGGCAGGTTTCTCACTATAAGTCTTTCGGGCTCAGGGTTGTTTTTTTTTTGTGGGCTCCTTCATATTCACTTCTTCCAATTCTTTCACTCTCCTTAATTTAATTACCTTAACATTTTCATTTCTTTTGTCTGTGCGATTTATTTTTGTATTATTAGGTAAGGTAGTTTGAGGCCTGTTGTTCAATAAGTTCACCACCTGTCATAATTGATTTGCAATATTTATTATTGTTGTAACTTGACTCTGCAGTTGATTCCTCATTTGCATCACAATGTCTTCCAAAGATAACTTTTTTTCTTTAAACTTTGTTATGAAGTGAATCCATGTGGGTTGATCTTTCTAGGGTTGCCACTATCCTGATTTTTCTGATTGCCTATTGGATTAGATTGGTTGTTCCCCCACTGCTAGGTTCCTACATGTTGGTTATTATAATTCTAGTTAAAGTTAGGGTGATTCTTCTAACCTGGGTTGTAGGTGTTGGAATATGGGTTATTAAACCTATTGGTGATGACACTCATGGGTTCTACAAGCATAACATTAGGATCAACTAGTTGTCCATAAACGTTCTCCTCTATTATTGATGATCTTGGTGCAGATTTAACTATAGATTATTTGACTTTCTATAGATAGCAATAACTTTAGATGTTAAAATTTTTAATATATCTATATCATGCACGTGGGCTATCTTCTTAGACCATTGAAAAATATTTATCGTTACTCCTTAATTAATGTATACGTCTCTTCAAATAGCTTATACATGGGTGATCATCTTGTTGTTGCATCTATTATGGACTTAAAAGATTCCACCAGCATTTTATTATAAGTTTAATTTATGAGTCAATCGAGTACGACATGATGGTGATATTCCTTCAGTAGCTCCTTAAATGTCTCATAGACTTCATAAATTGACTCTCCATCTACTTGGGTAAAAAGTTGATGTCATTCATAAGTCTACTCATTTTAGTTGGAGGGAAATATTTTGTTAGAAATTTCTAGGCTAGTTTGTTCCATATGATGATAGAACCCGATGTTAAGGAATTGAACAACATGTTAGCCTTATCCCTAAGTGAAAAAGTGAAAAGCTTAGTCCTAGCAACGTCATTGGAAACATCGTTATAGCGAAATGTAGCACACAGTTCGAGGAAGCTCTCTAAGTAGGGGTTAGGATCTTCCATTGGTATCCCCAAAACGGGTTATGTTGTACCGTATGAATAAAGGCATGTTTTAGTTCAAAAGAATTGGCTTTTACGGCAGGGGTGTTGATACTTAAGTGAATTTCTTCTGTTTAATGTTTACAATTCCCTAAGCGGTCTAGACATGACATTGGTTTTGGTGTGTTGTGTTCTTTTTGAGTTATGTTTGCCACTTCTTTTTGAGTCTGTTTAACTTTCTAATGAAATTCTGAATTTACAATAAGATTATACGCTTTGAATCACTCAAAAATCTCTCCTAACTTCACTTACTTGCATTTGAATACTTCTTCCTTGAGTTTTTCTCCAATGCAGCAGTGCTTCTGAAATGTTCATGAATACCTCTTTTCTTTGGCTGGAAGAGTATTTAAATCTTCCATCGCAAATAAACGCCGGTGAACCACTCAAACCATCAAAATGTGTGAATTGGCGCCTAAGCGCTGATATGCGGTGCCTAGGCGCAGCGCCTAATTTCTTCCTTTTTTTGGTTGTGGTTCTAGGGCACTGGGCGACTTTTTGCCTTTTCTGTATTTGAGGTAAATTTTGAGCTTCTTGGGCGCATAGACACTTGGCTTTAGCATCTAGACGCTGGTCCTTCCCTTATTTTTTTTCTTTGATTCTTCATCTCTGATGAATTTTTTATCCTGAATTCTGCAAAACACATCTTAAATATCTTTCGAGCATGTAAAATTAACATCAAAATGATGAAATAAAACCTATATTATGACATTTCCTACACACATCAGGTAGCTTGCCATAAAACTTTCAAAATCTTTCTTTTGTATGTCAAGCATTTATGCAATATGCGCATCAGAGGGAGTCTATATTGACCAATTTTGTTGCGTGTGACTGCTAGTGTTCCTTGAAGAAAAGAGTTTTTAATCATAATGTGTGATGTTCGCAGCCTTTGCCTTTGGGAACAAACCCTCTAGTAATGACTGCATTTGGGAAAGTAATTCATTTTTTTCTGAGANTCACTAAGGAGACACACATCGAAATCTATCCGAGACGAGATACAGTTAGAGATCCATCGACTGTAGTAGGGGCTTGTGGAAATTATCCTCGATTCTGATATGAAGTGATAGAAAGGGACAAATTTGAATCCTTTCCTTAAAGAGCATTTCAGTGGTGAGGACAAACCATGATGCTTCGGAATTCATTATCCTGGTGATTGAGAGAGGAGGCGATTTATATAGAGGATATAGAGATGTAAAAGTACAAATGGATCTTTTAGAGTTCGATAGAGGGATGGATATAAATGATTTCATTGAATGGTTGCAGTCGATCAAGAGAATCTTCGAGTATAAAAAGCTGCTAGAAAATAAGAGGGTGAAGCTTGTTGTCATCAAATTGAAAAAGAGAGCTTCCTTGTGCTAAGAAAATTGCAAAGGTAGAGAAAGAGAGAAGTGAAAAAATTACTAGATGAGAGAAAATGAGAAATATGATGCAGAGAAAAGACTTACCTCCTCACTATCATCAGCGTATANGCTCTTCTCCTCTCTTCTCTGCCTATAAACATGTTTTCTTTTGGAATTTTGGGGTTTTTGAAAAAAAGTTTGCAAAAAAAAGAGGAGAGGAGTAGAGATTTTTGGCTATGAGAGGAGTTCAAGGAGGAGATTTCTGTGAGGGCATCCCCTTGAGGTGATTTCTTGTGTTGAGGTGCTTTACATTTGCATTAAGAAGGTACCCTTCTCCTCCCCCCCCTTTCTCAGTGCTCTGTTTCCTTTCGGTTTCCTTTCTGCCCAGCCTTTGAACTTGGCTCTGTTGGATGATACAACATGCTAGTTCACTTTACTTTCATACATTTTTGAGATATTCACTTTAGGAGGCATGTGAAAGATGAAATGTGAGCATGTTTTAGGATTTAGATTTGGATATTTGCTTAAAGCGGTGGAGATATGACGTGTTCTTTGTTTATCATATCATATTTATATTGGCAGCGATTTGGATAATTAAAACATGGTCTTGAAATAATTTTAGCTCCTCTTGCAAGCATGTTAGAATATGTACTATGAAGCTTTTCATCTATTTTCATTTAAGTATGAGATATTGGAAAGGTTATTTGGCCTTTCATGCATGATAGGGGTTGCGGTTTTTTTTTGGTATCTCATGGCTTTCCCTTACTTGAAATGCACGTTAGGAGGAAATTTATTTAATCTGGAAAGCGTTGTATCTTGTTTTGAGGGCTTGGTTTAGCTCCTCGTGAGGCATCTCCCCTGCTCATAAATCTGTTGGAATCGTTGTATGCTTGGAATATTTAGACATGCAGGTTGTTCCTTGGCTTTGGATGGCTCGGNTTTTGTATCTCATGGCTTTCTCTTACTTGAAATGCACGTTAGGAGGAAATTTATTTAATCTGGAAAGCTTTGTATCTCGTTTTGAGGGCTTGGTTTAGCTCCTCCTGAGGCATGTCCCCTACTCAAAAATCTGTTGGAGTCGTTGTATGCTTGGAATATTTAGACATGCAGGTTGTTCATTGGCTTTGGATGGCTCAGTTTTACCTACAGGTGGCTGGAACTTTAATTTTTGTTAAAGCCTGAATTTATATCAATGCTTGGGTCCTGTTTTAACCTTGTTGAGCTCTATTTTGGCTTTTGGTTCTTGTTGGGCTCGGTTTTGGCTGGGTTTGGAGTCTCATTTTTTTTTTTGGATTGAAATGAATAGAGCTCTATCCTTTATGGAGGCCTGGAATTCAATACTATTGGGTTTGGTTTTGGCCCCTGCTGGGCTCGGTTTTGGCATCCCACCGGTGTCTTGGCTCAAATATACGTGTGGTGGATGAATTTATATTGATTAGGAGGAACTCAGTAGTTTTTTCTTGTGTAAGGCATGCGTTGGTTCTATATTTTGATGTCTCAGGAGTATGGAAATATTTTTTTTCTACTATTTTGTTGTAACCGGAATTCGAACCTTAGTTGTGGCTCGGTTTTGGCTTGACTCGGGAGCTTGGTTTGCTTGTTTTAGCTCCTACTCGTTTTAGCTCCTACTCGAAAGCCCATGATCGATTCCTTATACTTGTCCTTACTCTAGAGTTTTGATAGCCTGGTTCGCTTGCCTTTGGCCCCTACCCGAGAGATGGCTTTGCTGGCTTTAATCCCTACCCGAGAGATGGCTTAGTTCTTTTTGATTTTTGTTGGTCTTGGCTCTTACCCGAGAGCCTGTTTTGGGCGTGCTGTGTTGTCTTCATTCGGAGACTGTTATTTGGATTTGATGGATTGATTTGGCAGTTTATAAGATCACAATTTGATGTTTGCTTGGTGCCTAGCCATGGGTTTGTGATGTGATTGAATTAGCCTTTCCTTTTGGTCCTTACCCGTGAGGCTTATTGGAGGTCATTGGGTGTGATTTGGTCTTCCTTGCTAGGCTTGATTAGCTTGAGTGTTGTGGATGAATCAAGTTTGTCATCCCAAAAATTATAATAACTTTAGTTATCCTCTTATGTTTGTCAGGGAAGCATAGTAGCCAGTGGTGGTTCCTCTGGGTTTGCCTTAGCCGTGAGCTTCCTCTTCTCCTATGCCTCGGGTTCGCCTCAGTCGTGAGCCTCATTTTAGAAATATTAATGGTGGTTTCCCCGTGAGCATTTTCTTTTGAAGATTGGAAGATTTTTAAACCTCATTTTGGAAAAGCATTTGGTGGACTCGATCAATCCTATGTCTTTGGGGTTTGAGAAAATTAGCGCAAGGTACCCCTTTATGTTTGTTAGGAAAGACCTTGGGCCCTACTTCTCCAGGTCTTTTCGATACGAGTTTTGAGAACTGATCCATTCTCCTTTTTTGGTGTTTTAGATGGATCAGTGTCTCCTCTCTCTCTCCCCATTTTTATTCTTTTCTTTCCTTGCTTCTTGGTTCGTTCTTTTTGACGCTTATGTCCGATGCATAAGTGTCCACGTATAGCCTTTTGCTATACATGAAACCATCAAGCAAGGTCGCAAGTAGTCGTTTTGGGGCGTATGGTGTGATGATAAAGACACACCGAAGATAGAGCAGAAAGAAGCCCTATCCTATAACATCAAGATCCAGACATTTGATGAACAATAGGATATGATATCTTTCACCGACATATGCCTAGCGGGAGTTGGCTCGAACCTCTTCAGATGATTGGCAGTCCCACGCTCGACAATGTAATCGACTCGCGGACAACGAAAATTTCTAAAAAAAATAAATTTTGATAAACCCTTTTCAAGCAAAAACACACTTTTCTATGAAACAAAATTGATAACTCTTCTTTGCATGTTTAAAATTTGTATGCATGTCAAAAAAACATAAAACACACTTTAAAGGTGGTTGTCGACCTGACGGATACCTGTTTAGGCTGGGAAATAGCCCTCTGAGTAAGGTTCAAGACACACTTCTAGACGAGTGACGGGTTCTATACATTCGAGTGACCAAGTATCCTTCGTGGACCCTCGAGAATAAATATACAGCTGAGCCTAGTCCCATACGAGTGCTTGGTCCACCCCATCCGAATTTTGTTTCTTTGTTTTATCGAAGCTTTGGGACAGAGCACTTGTGTTACTTTCCTCATCCATACTTTTCTTTGTTTTGTTTTATCGAAGCTTTGGGACAGAGCACTCGTGTTACATTTCCTTTCTTTCGGGATTTCTCCAGGATTTTTGAGGATTTTCTTTTACTTGAGTCTCTTCTTGTTAATTCTCTAAAGTTTTCTGTCATGAGTCGTTACACTCTTCTTCGGATTTCTTGGATGACGTTTTCTTCCAGACTTTGCTTTTGAGATGCATCTAGGCTTGCTATACTTAAGGAACATTGGATCTCACGGGCGTACATGCTTGTTTTACATTTTTCAGTATTATATTTTTCTATTCCTACCTGCTACTGTACTGTATAGCATGTCATATTATTCTTGTTTTCTACTTGCTACTGCTCTTCTTGTACAGCATGTTATACCATTTCTGTTCCTACCTGTTACCGTACCGTACAACATGTTATATTATTTATGTTTCTACTTGCTACTGTTCTTCCTGTATAGCATGTTATACTGTTCCTGTTTCTACCTGTTACTGTTCCACATGCATTCTACTGTTTGTTCATGTATTGCACATTTCATATTATATAGCTTTAAGCATGCCTCCCTTTTTATATAGGACATTTAGAGGACTACAACCATAAGACCGTTTGATTTGACACCATAACTGGACACCCTAGAAAACTTAAACTTGTCACGTCGGGGAACTTGGAGCTAGTGCGGTGGGCAGCACGACCATCTTCAACAGCAGAACATGTCTTCCCCAGCAAGATCATTCCTTTTCCTAAAAAACAACAACAATCCATAGGATTTCGAGGTTGTTTGCCTAGCGCAACATAAATCCTCGATCTTTTCTTTAGACATTCGTATAGTTCTGCTATACGATTTAAGCCCTAACTCGTTCTAGGTTCTGATGTCGTCATCCGATACGACGTAAACCCTCATATCTTCCAAGCGATTTGTGTGACATTGTCACGCAAATATATGCCCTAATTAACTCAAATTGGCAGGATGAAACATTTTAATAATTTTTTTTCGAAACTGAAGTCAAAGTATAGGATAGACTGGGAAGCCACCGAGGTTCGCCTCCGGATCTGTGGCCTCCCCTAGTTTCTCTTCATTTGGATTCCTCAACAATGTTCCAGATTCGATCATTTCCCCTTTCACACCTCTTTATCTGATTTCGTTGAAAAGTTCTATCCTTTTGACTTCTTTGAAGATAGTATTCCCTGATTTTTATCGATAGTTTTCTTCAAGTGACTTCGGTAATTTAAGATGTAATTAACTATAGGGGCTTGCCCTTATAGGAAGCTTTTCCGAACCAGCTTAAAATAAACCCTATTTAATTATTTGTATTAAATAGGGGAACTTGTCGGCAAATAAAATAAAATAAACCCTATTTAATTATTTGTATTAAATAGAGAAACTTGTCGGCAAATAAAACGGTCTCGCAGACCAAACAGATGTCATATATTTCTTAGTTTATTTGATCTAGCCTCATCCTCAAGTCTTGTGTTTATCCCTCGGGATAGATACAAGATTCGAGGTAAAACGCTCTTTCATTTAAACTGTGAAAAATATGAGGTCAGTTTGATTTCATATTTTTCTTAAAACTNGCCCGAGAGATGGCTTTGCTGGCTTTAATCCCTACCCGAGAGATGACTTAGTTCTTTTTGATTTTTGTTGGTCTTGGCTCTTAGCCGAGAGCCTGTTTTGGGCGTGCTGTGTTGTCTCCATTCGGAGACTGTTATTTGGTTTTGATGGATTGATTTGGCAGTTTATAAGATCTTAATTTGATGTTTGCTTGGTGCCTAGCCATGGGTTTGTGATGTGATTGAATCAGTCTCCCCTTTTGGTCCTTACCCGTGAGGCCTATTGGAGGTCATTGGGTGTGATTTGGTCCTCCTTACTAGGCTTGATTGGCTTGAGTGTTGTGGATGAATCAAGTTTGTCATCCCAAAAATTATAATCACTTTAGTTATCCTCTTATGTTTGTCAGGGAAGCATAGTAGCCAGTGGTCGTTCCTCTAGGTTTGCCTTAGCCGTGAGCTTCCTCTTCTCCTATGCCTCGGGTTCGCCTTAGCCGTGAGCCTCATTTTGGAAAAATTAATGGTGGTTTCCCGTGAGCATTTATTTTTGAAGATTGGAAGATTTTTAAAACCTCATTTTGAAAAAGCATTTGGTGGACTCGATCAATCCTATGTCTTTGTGGTTTGAGAAAATTAGCGCAAGGTGCTCCTTTATGTTTGTTAGGAAAGACCTTGGGTCCTACTTCTCCAGGACTTTTCGATACGAGTTTTGAGAATTGATTTATTCTCTTTTTTTAGTGTTTTAGATGTATCAGTGCATCCTCTCTCTCACCCCATTTTTGTTCTTTTCTTTCCTTGCTTCTTGGTTTGTTCTTTTTGACGCTTATGTACGATGCATAAGTGTCCACATATAGCCTTTTGCTATATGTGAAACCATCAAGCAAGGTCGCAAGTAGTAGTTTTGGGGCGTACGGTGTTGATGATAAAGACACACCGAAGATAGAGTAGAAAGATGCCCTATCCTATAACATCAAGATCCAGATATTTAATGAACAATAGGATATGGTATTATTTACCGACATAAGTCTAGTGAGAGTTGGCTCGAACCTCTTCAGATGATTGGCAGTCCCACGCCCGACAATGTAATCAACTCGTGGATAACAAAAATTTCTAAAAAAATAAGTTTTGATAAACCCTTTTCAAGCAAAAACACACTTTTCTACGAAACAAAATTGATAACTCTTCTTTGCATGTTTAAAATTTGTATGCGTGTTAAAAAAAAAACATAAAACACACTTTAAAGCTGGTTGTCCACCTGACGGGTACCTATTTAGGCTGGGAAATAGCCCTCTGAGTGAGGTTCAAGACACACTTCTAGACAAGTGGCGGGTTCTATACATTCGGGTGACCGAGTAGCCTTCGTGGACCCTNTTTTGCATGTTTAAAATTTGTATGCATATTAAAAAAACATAAAACACACTTTAAAGCTGGTTGTCGACCTGACGGATACTTGTTTAGGCTGGAAAATAGCCCTCTGAGTGAGGTTCAAGACACACTTCTAGACGAGTGACGAGTTCTATACATTTGGGTTACCGAGTAGCCTTCGTGGACCCTCGAGAATAAATATACAGCTGAGTCTAGTCCCATACGAGTGCTTGCGGTCCCCCTCATCTGAACTTTTCTTTGTTTTGTTTTATCGAAGCTTTGGGACAGGGTACTCATGTTACTTTTCCTTTCTTTCGGGATTTCTCCAGGATTTTTGAGGATTTTCTTTTACTTGAGTCTCTTCTTGTTAATTCTCTCAAGTTTTCTGTCATGAGTCGTTGTTACACTCTTCTTCGGATTTTTTGGATGACGTTTTCTTCCCGACTTTGCTATTGAGATGCATCTAAGCTTGTTATACTTAAGGAACATTGGATCTCACGGGCGTACATGTTTGCTTTATATTTTTCAGTATTATATTTTCCTGTTCCTACCTGCTACTGTATTGTATAGCATGTCATATTATTCCTATTTTCTACTTGCTACTGCTCTTCCTGTACAACATGTTATACCATTTCTGTTCCTACCTGCTATCGTACCGTACATGTTATATTATTCATGTTTCCACTTGCTATTGTTCTTCCTGTATAGCATGTTATACTGTTTCTGTTTCTACCTGTTACTGTTCCATATATATTCTACTGTTTGTTCCTGTATTGCACATTTCATATTATATAGCTTTAAGCATGCCTCCCTTTTTATATAGGACATTTAGAGGACTACAATCATAGGGCCGTTTGATTTGACACCATAACTGGACACTCTAGAAAACTTAAACTCGTCATGTCGGGGAGCTTGGAGCTAGCGCGGTGGGCAGCACGACCATCTTCAATAGCAGAACATGTCTTCCCCAGCAAAACCATTCCTTTTCCTAAAAAACAACAATTCATAGGATTTCGAGGTTGTTTGCCTAGCGCAACATAAAATCCTCCACATTTTCTTTAGACATTCGTATAGCTCTGCTGTACGATTTAAGCCCTAACTCGTACTAGGTTCCGAAGTCGTCGTCCGATACGACGTAAACCCTCATATCTTCCAAGCGATTTGTGTGACAATGTCACGCAAATATAAGCCCTAATTAACTAAAATTGGCATGATGAAACCTTTTAATAATTTCTTCTCGAAACTGAAGCCAATCCATAGGATAGACTGGGAAGCCACCGAGGTTCGCCTCCGGATCTGTGGCCTCCCCTAGTTTCTCTTCATTTGGATTCCTCAACAATGTTCCAGATTCGAGCATTTCCCCTTTCACATCTCTTCGTCCCCTATCATTTTGACTTCTTTGAAGATAGTATTCCCTGATTTTTATTGATAGTTTTCTTCAAGTGACTTCGGTAATTTAATATGTAATTAACTATAGGGGCTTGCCTTTATAGGAATTTTTCCGAACCCAGCCTAAAATAAACCCTATTTAATTCTTTATATTAAATAGGGAAACTTGTCGGCAATTAAAACGGTTTCGCAGACCAAACGGATGTCATATATTTCTTAGTTTATTTGATCGAGCCTCATCCTCAAGTCTTGTGTTTATCCCTCGGGATAGATACA
>JXCR01139558.1:62829-97644 GCA_002079205.1 Phalaenopsis hybrid cultivar
TAGTTATGCATCTTTTGCCAAAGATCTTACGGTAGATCCAAGTATTCTATTGTGTATTTCCCACATGGCATTGCGTCCGAGATCTTTTGTTCTAATCTGTTACAGTTGGGCCACATCAAAGATCTTAATGTACATTTGTTTTTTTGTCCCAATTTTTATTTTTTTTTTATTTTTCGGTAGAGTGAACACGTGTCTTTTATTTTAGGAACAACAATTTTCCATAATTAGAATGTAGAAT
This sequence comes from Phalaenopsis hybrid cultivar, assembly GCA_002079205.1. NCBI lineage: Eukaryota > Viridiplantae > Streptophyta > Magnoliopsida > Asparagales > Orchidaceae > Phalaenopsis > Phalaenopsis hybrid cultivar. The sequence continues at coordinate 63,068 of JXCR01139558.1, forward strand.
ACATTTGTTCATCTGAAGTATTGAATGTAGGATCATCATATTGACGTCTTGTGACATAAAAATGGCCCAATGTTTTTCTTTCCATTAATAATGTGCAAATCAATGATAATCACTTTAGATAAGTCTTTCTATTAAAACGATATGATGATGTGTTGAATTTATGTTTTATAATATTCTCATTAGATTTGGATTCCCCGTTTTAGCTGTACATGAATTTATGGTTACGGGAAATCAAGTAATTTTGTAATCTGCAAGGAAAACGTGGTAGCAATGGGTAACAAAGAGAAAGAATTATAGAGATAAGGTTACAGAAATAAAGGCTACAAATAAGAAGGGTTGGTGGATTGAAAAGAGATTTACAACATTGAAGGCTTGTAAGCTGCAGGTATTGCAGCGTGAAGGCTGTGGTTTGTAAAAATGATGAGAAAAAAAGCTTATGAATGATACCCTGACAGGAATTGGAGATAATTGGTTATATTTCATTCCAATATTTTTGTAATATTTATGTCCTAAGGGAGCTTTTGATATGGAATATGCAAAATTAGAGAAGAATAATTAAATTAGCCGATGAATTGATGAGTGGGTAGAATAACAATTACATAAGAATTGAAAAAAGTCACAAAATGATGATGTGACTACTAATTTCACATATCATTGAGGTGGCATGATAGGAATAAAGGCGGACTATTGGGCTTGATGAAACATTTATGGAGGTGGAATTGATGGGGATTGCCTTTTTTTTATACTATTCTTTATTATGGAGAGAGGACATGTCCAAAAATACTGTAATTATTAAGAATCAAGCTTAAAGTTATAAAACTATATTATGGGATTGGATAATTGAACTCGAAAAAAAACATAGCTTTTCATTTTAATGCCTCTTATTTATAAGCCAATTAGTTATGAAGATGTAATGTAGCAACTAATGAAAATTCCAGAGAAAAACAAAAGAAACATTATCACCTTCATTAGCCTGATGAAGATCCAGAGTAATGAACAACCTATCATCATGATTAACCCTGGGCATTCCCCCAGTTCTACATAGGTATTTCATTATTTTATAATTAAACTTTTTTATATGGTATGGAATGACTTAACTTTTATTTTGAGATTCTTATGGGGCCATATAATCTCTTCTGATTGTTGTGCGGATGTTAATGATGGGCTGTTTTTTATCAGAATTCAATGCAAGTTAGTAATCGATGAGCATTTAAGCAATTATTCACAATTTAAACACATTGTGTAAGTGCTTCTGCCCATTGAATGTCCTTTTCAAATCATTATTTCTTATGCAGGAGCAACACAAACCATGAGCATGACCAGCCTGTCCATCTCAGATTGAGGGATCCAAATGTTCCTCAACATGTGAACTTCCCAAAATTTGCAGGACCTGAGTCGCGGTATTGCCCTGCTCGTGTGTATGAGTAAGTTTTGTACCTTCAAAAACTATCTTCTTGGAAACTATTGGTTAAAACTGGCAGAATAAATTCTTGACAGTTTTTTAACTTGACTAAGGTATATTCCTGATGAGAAGCTTGGTCAGAAGCTCCAAATCAATGCTCAAAACTGCCTTCATTGTAAGGTGTGCTCCTCTTCTCTTCTTGTGGTTTTACTGAATATTGAATAGCAACTCGTACTCAGTATAAATCTCTAAAAATGTTCAACTCAATGAAATACACATAAAATATTACAAATCAAACTATAATTAAATGAAATTATGAGTTGATCGTATACTGTTGTTGGATCTAAAACGTAACTAGAAAGGTATATCCAACAACAGTATTATTTGTAATATTAACAATATTTTAGATCCAACAACAGTATACGATCAAACTATAATTAACTTTTCTGCTCGTGTACTGTATATTGCACAGACTTACCATTGGATAATGACAATTGCCCCTCAACTTTCCTTCTTCCCACAATAGAGTTTTTCATATCCTGCTCTCTATAAGCAGGCATCACCATCAAATAAACAACCCATCATTAATATTTATGTGAAAAATTACTATATTGATTGATAGCTACTTGGTATTTTTGACTTTTTGAAATTTTATACTATATTATTGCGCCTCTTCAGAAAAGTTTTTAGAAGAAAGATTAGATTTTTAAATATAACGCTACGTAAAAAATTTAGCCTCGTTTTAGAAAAATTTGAAGTTATTGTTCTAGATTTCTTTTTGGCATAAGCCCATATGGTTAATTTTCTCTCTTGGTAATAAGTGAAAGCATTCAATTGAAGCTTTTTGTTGGACGTTGAGCCTATATCATATATTAGTAATATTGTTAGTTTAAAATTAAGAAAATTACCATCCTAAATCTAGAGTGGATTATGGAAGATGAACTTAATCAAAATCTCATGCTCCCTTCTGCTCAAGTTTTTGTAAACTTTGGTCTACTAAGAAGAGATTGTCAATGTTACCTGAATGAATGATTCTTGTCAAAAATTATGGATTGTTTTTAATGTTTATCTAAGAGGACAATTCAAAGAGGATTTTAGCTAACATTATAATTTCGTGCTTTGTTAAGTTCAGTGTATAATTCAGTACTTAGAGAATTTGGGTCATTAGGGAACTTTAGGGTTTTAGCCATGATCGTAATTTAATAGTGCATTTTCACAGCAAGTGACTTGATTAGAGGACATTCATTATAATTATATATTTTTGTGATTCCGTTTTGCAGCAAAGTCACCTGCCGAATGATATGTGCTATATACTTGCCAGTATAAAATCTTTTTAGGAGTGATTTAGTTATACATCTTATATGACATTGACATTTTATGAGTTGAGATTAATCATAAATTTATTACTTGTTAAATTATTTTCAATGATAAGTTAACTATTGCTTGAAGCTTAAGGATATTAAACATTAGTTGATTTTTTTTAGATTTGTAATTTTCTTGAATTTTCATATTACATTCAGATTTAAGCCTAAAATTATTTATGTTAAAGTTTGAGGGCGTTTTGTAATAAAGATCTCCTTTTTGTTAAAAGTATCTATCAATGTGGCTATGTTCATAGTATTTAAACAATCTCATTTTGTTCTTTTTGATGTTTTCAATCTTGTCTACTTGCCTGCAAATTTATTTAGTTGTTCATTTCATTACACAGGCCACTACTCCATCATTGTATTTAAAAGATTAATTATATGAGTTGAAATGCTTATGATATTTTTCGAGTAAAAATGCATCGAGAGCTTTCATTTTAAAATAAGCTTCCTTTATAAAAAACTGAGATTATATGTAAATGGAATAAATTGATGTTTTTTAAGTTTTTCAGGTAATTATCGAGTAAAGTGTCAAAATAGTCCCCGATTATTTATTTGGTGCCATTTTAGTCCCAAAGTTTATATAAGGGCCAGAATAGTCCCTAGAGTCTTTAAATTGGGGTTGTAATTGTCTTCATTGAGGGCAATTAGCTCGATTTTAAAATAATTAGAGATTATTTTGGCATGTCAATAAACTCTAGGTCAAAATGTCACAATGTAAATAGTTGGGGACTATTTTGGTCCTTTACTCATTGGGTATGCGATTGCATATTTACTTCACTAGAGAACTTATTTTTAATTACTATCCGCAATATTTCATCAAGATGTGAAAGTCTAGTAGTACGTACATGGAGGTCAGATTTCACATGATAAGACTTACAATCTTGCCTTGTGGGCATTAGCTTGTTTGAGAACCTCACGCAATAAAAGGTCCCATGAATTTGATTTAAAAGAGAGCTTGCACCCACCTTTTTTTTTCTTTTTTTGAAATAATTATATTTATTTAGAATGGTTCCATGATTCTTGGTGTGAGGCAATCTTAACTTTATTTAGTTTTAAGTCTGTGCAATATTCTCCAACCTTGCGTGCTGGGTCTTCACAAGCAAACATATTGATTTCGGCAAATTGATGTATTTTTGAAAGATGTGCANAAGGGATTTTATTCAGAAAAGTTTTTAGAAGGAATATTAGATTTTTAAATATAACGCTACGTAAAAAATTTACCCTCGTTTTAGAAAAATTTTAAGTTATTGTTCTAGATTTCTTTTTGGCATAAGCCCATATGGTTAATTTTGTCTCTTGGTAATAAGTGAAAACATTCAATTGAAGCATATAGTAGTAATATTTTTAGTTTAAAATTAAGAAAATTACCATCCTGAATCTAGAGTTGATTATGGAAGATGAACTTAATCAAAATCTCATGCTCCCTTCTGCTCAAGTTTTTGTAAACTTTGGTCTACTAAGAAGAGATTGTCAATGTTACCTGAATGAATGATTCTTGTCAAAAATTATGGATTGTTTTTAATGTTTATCTAAGAGGACAATTCTAAGAGGATTTTAGCTAACATTATAATTTCGTGCTTTGTTAAGTTCAGTGTATAATCCAGTACTTAAAGAATTTGGGTCATTAGGGAACTTTAGGGTTTTAGCCATGATCGTAATTTAATAGTGCATTTTCACAGCAAGTGACTTGATTAGAGGACATTCATTATAATTATATATTTTTGTGATTTCGTTTTGCAGCAAAGTCACTTGCCGAATGATATGTGCTATATACTTGCCAGTATAAGATCTTTTTAAGAGTGATTTAATTATACATCTTATATGACATTGACATTTTATGAGTTGAGATTAATCATAAATTTATTACTTGTTAAATTATTTTCAATGATAAGTTAACTATTGCTTGAAGCTTAAGGATATTAAACATTAGTTGATTTTTTTTAGATTTGTAATTTTCTTGAATTTTCATATTACATTCAGATTTAAGCCTAAAATGATTAACGTTAAAGTTTGAGGGCGTTTTGTAATAAAGATCTCCTTTTTGTTAACAGTATCTATCAATGTGGCTATCTTCATAGTATTTAAACAATCTCATTTTGTTCTTTTTGATGTTTTCAACCTTGTCTACTTGCCTGCAAATTTATTTAATTGTTCATTTCATTACACAGGCCACTACTCCATCATTGTATTTAAAAGATTAATTATATAGGTTGAAATGCTTATGATATTTTTCAAGTAAAAATGCATCGAGAGCTTTCATTTTAAAATAAGCTTCCTTTATAAAAAACTGAGGTTATATGTAAATGGAATAAATTGATGTTTTTTAAGTTTTTCAGGTAATTATTGAGTAAGGTGTCAAAATAGTCCCCGATTATTTATATGGCGTCATTTTAGTCCCAAAGTTTATATAAGTGTCAAAATAGTCCCTAGAGTCTTTAAATTGGGGCTGCAATTGTCTTCATTGAGGATAATTAGCTTGAGTTTAAAATAATCAGAGATTATTTTGGCATGTCAATAAACTCTAGGTCAAAATGTCACAATGTAAATTGTTGGGGACTATTTTGGTCCTTTACTCATTGGTTATGCGATTGCATATTTGCTTCACTAGAGAACTTATTTTTAATTACTATCTGCAATATTTCACCAAGATGTGAAAGTCTAGTAGTACGTACATGGAGGTCAGATTTCACAAGATAAGACTTACAATCTTGCTTTGTGGGCATTAGCTTGTTTGAGAACCTCACGCAATAAAAGGTCCCATGAATTTGATTTAAAAGAGAGCTTGCACCCACCTTTTTTTTCTTTTTTTGAAATAATTATATTTATTTAGAATGGTTCCATGCTTCTTGGTGTGAGGCAATCTTAACTTGATTTAGTTTTAAGTCTGTGCAATATTCTCCAACTAGACTACCTTGCGTGCTGGGTCTTCACAAGCAAACATATTGATTTCGGCAAATTGATGTATTTTTGAAAGATGTGCATGCTGTTCAATCCGTTTACATGGTTTTCAATGCATTTGTCCAATGTTTGAACAATCTTTGAAAGATTATTGTATAATAGACAATACCCATTAACATACCCAACAAGAGCGGGATTTCAAACTTCTTCCCCTCTACCTTTTCATTAGAGAAATTGACATTCACATCAGTGCAGAAGACATTTGAAAGTGATAATTGGCACTTGAAGAAGTCATAAGTGAGCTTACTCTTTCAATTCATCGGCGCACAAGACAATTGAAAGGAGGACGGGTCTAAGTTAGGATCCATGAAGGTGGAGAAGAGTCAGCCGAAGTCAAAAGGGGTGGAGCGCTCTAGATAACTCAGGCAAGGAAAACCCTACGTAGAAAAGAAGAGGAGCCGCCAACTTGAGATATAGAAGGGTGGAAAAAAACACTATCCCACTCATTAAAAAAAAAGTGACCTTTCCTCTTTTAAATTACCGTAGCTTGATTTTATTCAAACCAAATCACGAATTTGCAAGCTAAAGCATTAGTGGCTTGTTTACAAAATGAGTTCTTGCATTCTTTTTGNCCCTACGTAGAAAAGAAGAGGAGCCGCCAACTTGAGATATAGAAGGGGGAAAGAAAACACTATCCCACGCATTTAAAAAAAGTGACCTTTCCTCTTTTAAATTACCATAGCCTTGATTTTATTCAAAAACCAAATCACGAATTTGCAAGCTAAAGCATTAGTGGCTTGTTTACAAAATGAGTTCTTGCATTCTTTTTGCAAAAGTTTTAGGAAGTTTGGTGTTTCGTTCGATGAATTCCAAATGCAATGAAATAATGAAGTAATTAAAATTCATTCTTAGTTCATTTTCAATGTATTTGGAATTTGTTGGATCTGGGTGAATTTCAACTAGACTACCTTGCATGCCACTGCCATCGATGCCTGTAACTTGCCGCCAGTCAACTACCACCCGCCGTCACTCACCGCCTGTTTCAGCCCTCCACCGGTTACCGCTGCAGCCCTCTTCTCTTAACTGCTGCTTGATGCTTNTCATGCCACTGCCATCGATGCATGTAACGTGCCGCCAGTCAACTACCACCCGCCGCCACTCACCGCCTGTTTCAGCCCTCCACCGGTTACCGCTGCAGCCCTCTTCTCTTAACTGCTGCTTGATGCTTGTCATCACTGACCACATACTTTATACTGATTTCATTTTTCTCCAAACCAAATAAGAAAATCCGAAGTCTTGCATTTATTTTAGTGGAACCAAATAATTTCTAAGTACAGTATATTGCTTTTACAGCGCATTTCCTTTTCAGCAAATCAAACAAACCTATGGCATTTGTTCTAAAGCATTATTAGAATCGTTGTGAAAGATCATTTCNTACATACTTTATACTGATTTCATTTTTCTCCAGACCAAATAAGAAAATCCAAAGTCTTGCATTTATTTTAGTGGAACCAAATAATTTCTAAGCGCATTTCATTTTCAGCAAATCAAACAAACCTATGGCATTTGTTCTAAAGCATTATTAGAATCGTTGTGAAAGATCATTTCCTTGTGTAATTTCTCAATTATTTTTTTGGCAGGCTTGTGATATTAAAGATCCAAAACAGAATATTGAGTGGACAGTGCCCGAAGGAGGTGGTGGTCCAGCCTATACAATTATGTAGATCTTGCTCTACATTCTGCTTTCTGAAATAGCAATTCCTTCTCCAATAAAAGCCATACTAATCTTATTAGAAGCATAATAGCCAAAAGGATCTGAAGGTTTACAGACAAAAGGCCGCCTCTAGGCATTACGGAGAACAATTTTTTTTACTTAGAAATTATTTGATTACTCTGATCCTTCTTCCTTGTTACATCAAATGAATTAAATTCAGTCTTACTCGGATAATTTATAGGTTTCCTTTTTAAAAGAAGTATGGCAATTTTTTTTCTTAAAATCGGTTATTTGTTTATTGTGTTCATGTTGATTTGAGTTAAACTGGATAGGGAAGACATTTGGTTTNAGGTTTACAGACAAAAGGCCGCCTCTAGGCATTACGGAGCATAATTTTTTTTATCAATTTAGGTTCTGATTCAACATGATTACTCTGATCCTTCTTCCTTGTTACATCAAATGAATTAAATTCAGTACTACTCGGTTAATTTATAGGTTTCCTTTTTTAAAGAAGTATGGCAATTTTTTTCCTTAAAATCGGTTATTTGTTTATTGTGTTCATGTTGATTTGAGTTAAACTGGATAGGGAAGACATTTGGTTTTATTTAGCTCATTGTACATGTAAATGCTGTTGACATTTTTTGCATATTTCCCAACATCAATTTAGGCAATTGCAGTGTTGATGACAAGCTGCCAATCCAAAATGTGTGNATTTGGTTTTATTTAGCTCGTTGTACATGTAAATGCTGTTGACATTTTTGCATATTTCCCAACATCAATTTAGGCAATTGCAGTGTTGATGACAAGCTGCCAATCCAAAATGTGTGTAGTCAGTCATTCAAGGTTTCTTATTTTCTTATAAAATGGAAGGCATCAACGCATTTGGGTCTTCAAAGCTTTATAAACCATGATGAAAATATGCACAAAATTAAAATGAAAATAAAATCAATCTATGAAAGGATTGGGAATTCATGGCACAATAATTGAGAAAAGAAAGTTACTCGTGCATGAAGTTGAATCCCCCAATCAAATTTCATGACCGTTGTGTATAAATAAAAATTCCCAAACAATGAAATTAGTGGGAGGAATTCAATTCAAATACATGTGAGGCATTGTTGATAGTTAGCCTCGAAGTGTGTATTCGCCGCATGTATATAAAATAGAAATAAAAAGAAGTCTTTACTAATTTTGAAATGCCAAATGGCTGAACTTTGCTACTTTTTTTATCAATCAGTATTATATTATAAATTATATAATTTAAAAATAAGAAATCATTTAAATTTATTTATTTTGGATGTTATAAAATCGAAATTTAATGATATTTATTAATGAAGATAATGTCCGTTGCCATAAAGAAATAATTTTACCCATATTCTACTTTCTAAAACATTTTTATTTTCAATGCTGAAGTTTACATTAATAATATATAAATTTCAAAACGAAATAATTTATCTTATTTTAGGAGAAATGTTAACTTCAAGGATTTTTAACTTGTCATTGTCAATTTCTAAACTTATATATGAGGGTATATTTGAAAGTTGTATTTTTGAATAAATTCAGATCATGAACATGTTGTGAGTAAGGTTAATTTAAATTCAGTTTGTTAGAAATGTCATTAAAGTTACAACTTNTTTTCTAAACTTATATATGAGGGTATATTTGAAAGTTGTATTTTTGAATAAATTTAGATCATGAACATGTTGTGAGTAAGGTTAATTTAAATTCAGTTTGTTAGAAATGTCATTAAAGTTACAACTTTGTTTCTAATACTACAAAATATCACTAAGGCAGCTCCTTGCAAATAACCGTGGATTAAAATTACATTCAAAATCTACACGTCATCGTGAGCCAAAGAGTGACCCTGTTGAATCTGAAATTGTCTGGGAGAGACACACAAAGATTAGTGTTGTAGATAAAAGNACTCCTTGCAAATAACCGTGGATTAAAATTACATTCAAAATGTACACGTCATCGTGCGCCAAAGAGTGACCCTGTTGAATCTGAAATTGTCTGGGAGAGACACACAAAGATTAGTGTTGTAGATAAAAGAAAGAGAGAGTGCAATTAGGAATAGTAGAAAGATGCGTAAACTTTATTCAATAATGGACTTTTTGTTTAAATATTAGAGATTATATTTATGTCCTCGTTTTAGTAAGATACTAAGAGTTAATTTAATATTATACAAATATGCGATCGATATTCCTAAATATGGTGGAGAGTCTAATGTTGTTAGGCGTAGACTTTTTTCTTTTTCATTAATGGATAAAGTCAAAGCTTGGTTAAACTCATTAACACATAGATCTATCAGAACTTGGGGAGAACTATCACGAAAATTCTTAGCTAAATATTTTTCTCCCTAAAAAACTACTAAGTTTAGAAATGNGGAAATCCTTATAAAGTTAACGATAAACATTCCTTTCATTGAAGCTTTGGAACAAATGCCAAGTTATGTGAAATTTATGAAATATATACTAAACAAGAAAAGGAAGTTTGCAGATCATGAGATTGTTGCACTTAATAAAGAGTGTAGCGCTATTATCCAGAAAAATCTTCCTAAAAAGTTAAAGGATCCTGGTAGTTTTACTATACCTTGTGCAATTGGTGAAAAATTTTATGAAAAGGCTTTATGTGATTTAGGAGCAAGTATAAATCTTTTGTCTTTATTAATTTTTAAACATTTAGATTTAGGAGAGATTTCCCCTACTACTGTAATTCTTCAGTTAGTTGATCGATCAATCACTTATTCTAAAGGAGTTATAGAAGATGTATTAGTAAAAGTGGATAAATTTATTTTTCCTGTAGACTTTATAGTATTAGATATGGAGGAAGATAAAGAGATTCCTATTATTTTGAGGAGACCATTTCTTGCAATATGGAGAGCTGTGATAGATGTGCAAAGAGGAGAATTAATAATGAAAGTTAATGATCAAGAAGTAAAATTAAATATTGCAAAAGCTATGAAAAATCCTGCAATAAAAAAAGACAATGAGTGTTTTAGGATGGAAGTTACTGATTATCTAAGTAATGAGCAATTTAAGAAAGAGTTTAAAGAGAAATTAAAGCAAGAAGAATTTAGCGAAAATGAGAATGAATAAGAGAATAAAATTTAGATTATATACATGACAAATTTGAAACTTTAGATTTGTTGAAAAATGATAATAAAAAACTTATTCCATCAAGTATTAAATCACATGAACTTGAACTGAAAGTATTACCTGCTCATTTAAAATATGTATTTTTAGGAGATTCATCTACATTGCCTGTTATTGTATCTTCTGAGTTAACTGAAATTCAAGAATAAAAATTAATAGAAATGTTTAAAAAAATATAAAAAGGCTTTTGGATGGACTTTTGCAGATATTAAAAGAATTATTCCTTTAATTTTTATGCACATAATTTTATTAGATGAACAATATGAACCTAAAGCTGATCCTCAGAGGAGATTAAACCCAATAATGAAAGAAGTTGTAAAATTTTTTTTAAATGGTTAGATGCTGGAATTATATGTCTTATTTCAGACCGTGCTTGAGTAAGCCCAATTCACCGTATTCCAAAAAAAGGAGTGACCATTGAAGTAAATGAGAAAAATAAATTAATTCCAACAAGACAAGTTTCTGATATGCGAATTTGTATAGATTATAGAAAATTAAACTTGGCCACCAGGAAAAATCACTTTCCTTTACCCTTTCTAAATCAAATGTTGGATAGATTGGCTGGAAATAAAAATTACGATTTTTTAGATGGATATATCGGTTATTATCAAATTTCAATCGCTCCTGAGGATCAAGATAAGACAACATTTACAAGCCCTTATGGAACATTTGATTTTTGTAGAATGTCTTTTGGATGATGTAATGCACATGCAATATTTCAAAGATGTATGATGTCAATATTTAGTAATTTGATTGAGCATAGAATGGAAGTATTAATGGATGATATCTCGGTATTCGGGACTTCATTTGAATTATGCTTAAATAATTTAGAAAAATTGCTAAATTATGTGCAAAAATCAACCTAGTACTAAATTAAGAAAAATGTCAATTCATGGTTGCAGAAGGAATTGTACTTGGGCATAAAATTTCTGAAAATGACATGGAAGTAGATCCTGCAAAAGTTCAAGTCATTGAAAAATTACCACCACCAACTACGGTTAGAGGGGTAAGAAGTTTTCTAGGTCATGCTGGTTTCTATAGACGTTATATAAAGAATTTTTAAAAAATAACTAAGCTATTATGCCAACTCTTAGAAAAAGATACAAAATTTGATTTTATTAAGGAATACATAAAAACATTTGAATTATTGAAAGAAAAATTAATCACTGCACCTATAATAGTACCACCTGATTGGAAAAAACTATTTGAAATAATGTGTGATGCTAGTGATTATGCTATTGGCGCTATTTTAGGATAAAGGCACAACAAATTTTTTAAAGTAATATATTATGCTAGTAAAACTCTGAATGATGCTCAAAATAACTACATACTAGTGAAAGAGAGTTGTTAGCTATTGTCTATGCCTTTGATAAATTTAGACCTTACTTAGTTAGAACTAAATGTTTAATGCATACATATCATTCTGCTAATAAATACTTAATGCAAAAGAAGGATGTTAAACCAAGGATAATTAGATGGATACTTTTATTGCAAGAGTTTAATTTTTCTGCAGTTGATCGAAAGAGAAATGACAATCAAATAGTTTATCATTTATCTAGACTAGAAAAAAAATATTAACTAATTTTGCAAATGAAATTTTAGAAAATTTCCTTAATGAACAATTATATAGTATTGATGAAATAGATACATTGTAGTATTTCAACATAGTAAATTATATTGTAAGTGATATTCTACCACCAGATATTAAGAATCAACAATTAAAGAAATTTATATATGATTCAAAATTTTATTTTTGGGATGACTAATAATTATATAAACAATGTAGAGATCTAAATATTAGAAGGTGTGTGTGCCTTATGAAGAAACTCAACAAATAATTGAAAAATATCATGATTCTGAATTTGGAGGACATTTGGAACAAAAAGAACTGCTTATAAAATTTTACAAGCTAAATTTTATTGGCCTACTCTTTTTAGAGATGTTAATGAATATATTAAAATATGTGATCGATGTCAGCAAGTAGGAAATATTTCTAGAAGGAACAAAATACCTCTAAATTACACATTAGAAGTTGAAATTTTTGATGTGTGGGATTAGATTTTATGGGACCATTTATGCCTTCATTTAGAAACTTATATAAATTACTTGTTGTTGAGTATATGTCCAAATGAATTGAAGTTGTTGTTGTACCTAAATGTGATGCTGAGAGTGTTTCAAAATTTTTAAATAAAAATATTTTTACAAGATATGGAATGCCGAGAGTAATTATTACAGATAGAGGATCTCATTTTAGAAATAAGAGAGTCAAGAAATTGATAAAGAAATATGATATTATGCATAGATTATCTACTGCTTATCATCCTCAAACTAGTGGTCTAGGAGATATATCAAATCAAGAAATAAAATTAATTTTAAACAAAACTGTAAATTCTTATAATTTGGATTGGTCTGCTATATTAAATATTACATTATAGGCATACAGAACTGCTTATAAGACTCCTATAAGAATGTCCCCACACAGAATTATTTTTGGAAAAACATGCTACTTACTAGTAGAATTGGAGCATAAAGCATTTTGGGATATTAAGAAATTTAATTTTAATCTAAAAGATGCTGGTGAGAAAAATTTATTACAACTCAATGAACTTGAGGAGATCAGAAATGAAGCATATGATAATGCAAAAATCTATAAGGAGAAAATGAGAATATGACATGATTTAATAAAAATTTTGAACCTGGACAAGAAGTTCTATTATATAATAGAAGATTGAGATTATTTGCAGGCAAACTAAAATCTAGATGGTTAGGGCCATTTAAAGTAATTAAAGTCTATCATTATGAAACTGTTGTTATTCAGGATCCTAAAACTAGAAAGATATTTAAAGTTAATGGGAAACGATTGAAACATTATTATGAATGACGCATACCACAATTTAAAGAAGTTTTATTATTAAGTCAACCCAACTAAAACAATGGTATGTAAGGCTGACAACGTTAAACCAAGCGCTTTGTAGGAGACAACCCATATATGAATCTATATATCTATATATTACTATTTTATTAATAAATGCTTTTGTGTATTAGGAAATAATATTATTTTTATGTCCTACAAAATTTTATATATCATAATTAAGACAAATGTTAGCATTGGAGGAAAATTTGGAATCAAATTAAAAAAAAAATCAGACGTGAATTTGGCCTCTAACGCCGACGACGCCAGTATGGGTGCCGACTGCGCCCAACTAAGGACCATGGTGCCGACAGCACCATTGAGAGTGTCGATGGAATCCAGAGCATTTTCCACTTGCTGAAAGGTTTTGGCAAACTTTGGCGGAATTTCGCTCCACAATAACCGCCGAGAGGTGTTTTTAAAGTCCTAAAAACTGACTTGGACGTCCAGAAACTTCCTAATTTTGAATTCCATAGCCTCTAATAGTAGAAATACTTTAAGGTATGGAACTTTTAATAGAAGAAAGTTTATCAGTTTTGACGTGCAGAGATTATACAACAAAATCATTATGAAGAAGAGACTTATCAAGGAGAGAGACTTTGTCAATCATGGAGTTAGTAATCCAAGTTCGCAGCTTAAGAAAATCATTGTACAGAAACTTTGGGAAGTTCTGTGCTACACTACCGCTGCAGTTGTAGTACTCGTAGTAAAAGAGTTTTATGCTAACCTACATGGAATTACCTAAGGAGTTATCTTCGTTCGAGGTAAGGTTGTACCATTTACTCTGGCTCGGATTAATGATTTGTATATGATAGAAAATGTTTCAATCTGTCATTATACAATTATTATCTCGACGAAAGATATGATGCAAGAAGTATATAATTTTCTGACGGATGAACATGATAATTGAGAAATCAGAGATGAGAGATACGTTAGTTTCTCTGCTTCGCTGTTTAACCCAATTTCAAAATAATGACATTTTTTCATATCTGCAAAACCATTACCTACCATGAAGATTAGTAGAGTTATAAAAGAAAGTGTCATTCTAAACTATTGCATTCTAATGGAAAAACCTATTGATATAGGGTCAATTATTTTCAAATCTATTATGAGTAATCTTATGAATGAGCCAATATATGGACTTGGGTATCCTTCTACAATTTTCCTAATTTGTAGTCAATCTCAAGTTCCATATGAAAGTTGGGAAAAAATTTTATTACCTTGGGAGCCCATGATTCTTATTGACGGAAATTACATAGGAAATGGAAATGAAGTAATAGATTGTATTTTGGATCATTCATCACATGCTTCAACACTATTGATGCCACCAGTAGTAGGAAGTTCAATATCTTTGGAGAGGAGAATGAAGAAAATAGAAAGACAAGTTTAGAGTATTACAAATGCAATAGGAAATCTTAACTACCATTTTAATCACCTAGATTGGAGAATGAAGGAGAACTTTGATCATACAAGAACAGTTGAAGCAGGATTGGTACAGATGTTCAAGAAAAATGGATGGATCGATGAAGATTTGACCGATCACCTCCCGTACCGACCCTTCTACAATTTATATGTCCATTACCAGTCTGTGGGAGATATTAGAGGAGGAGAAAGTACTAAAAAAGAGGCAGATTAATTGAAGAAGTTGGACTCTCTACTATTTTAAAAATACTTATGTTTTAATGTAATTATGTGGATTTGATTTACTTTACTTTGCTTTAGAACTTTGATTTTGTGTCAGCGTTCCAGTGTTGTGGCTTGATTTCGACGTTGAATTATAATTTAGTTTGCTTTGAATATGTGAAAATGTGATTAGAAAAATGTATTTGTAAAAAGTGAATTGTCATATATAAAAGTTAGTTTGGTGTTTTTTTTTGTGAAAATGTTTGTTTGTGAATTATTTTTAGATGAAAATTAATGTGCAAAAAGACTAAATAAACTTTGGAGTAAATTGAGAGAAAATAGAATTTGAGAAAAAAATCAAAATATGAGTTTTTGGCCACTAGCGTCGACGGTGCTGGCGTCCTCGACCCCAACCGACCCAAGCACCCTTAAAATTCACGATTTGCACAGTGAAACGCCATTTTTACCCCTTGAGTCACGTTCAACCTCCTGTTTTTGCACCTAGGGCTTGCTATTGCTCGGATTTGAGGCTATTTTAAGGCAAACAAAGCTTGGATTTCATCTTCTCTAGATAAGAGCTACACTTTGAACTCAAAATTTTTTTGTTTTCACCAAGGATTTTTCTTACATTGCTAAGATCAGAAATTTTGAGATTTTTTTGGATGATTTTGAGAAAATCCTTTGGTAAAGAACTTTTACATAGTAGAATTAAGTTTAAAACGTTCCACATTGTGATTTTAAGAATTTTTGGGAATTTTTTTGAATTTATCAAATTTTTGTAGATTTACCATGGCACCTAGAATGAGCAAAGAAAAGAGAAAGGTAGATTTTGATGATCAAAAGTTTGTCAATTTCAAGGCCAAAATTTGCTTCAATAGTTTACGTACAATTAAAAAAGTCATTCCATATCAAAGATTTAAAAATTTGGGAGGAGAAATCGAGAGAGTAATCAATGCTCGGCAATGGGAAAATTTCTGCTACTTTACTGCTGAGGCGATTATTGGCATAATGATGGAGTTCTACGCCAATTTCCGGGAGACTTCTAAAGATATTGTGTTTGTTCATGGGAAAATAGTGGAGTTTACTTCGAGGAAGATTAATGAATTTTATCAGTTGGAAGATGTATATAGCTGTCAGTACAAATCATTTTCTACTACGAATGAGGCCTTGTATGAGGTTATTTCTTTTCTTACTGATGGAAGAGGAACCTGGAAGGTGGAGAATGTAGTTAAGGTAAATTTTCCTCTTTCTATGTTAAATGTAGTATCTAAGGCCTGAAACTATTTTATTTCTGGAAGAATGATACCAACAAATCATCATAGTAAGGTTACAAGGGATAGAGCCATTTAGAACTTTTGTATCCAGCAAATGAAAAGAATAGATGTAGGCTTTATTATTTATAGGAAAACTCAATCTATTGCTTTTAGAGAGACCACCGGAGGTTTATCACACCCTGCCCTGATCTTCACACTATGTGAATAGGCAGAAATTGATTATAGAATATAGGAGGCGAGGATTGAGCCTCTAAAACCTATTGGGCCTACCAATATAAAGACTTATGAATATCATGTTGGATGGAGATCTGGAAATAGGAATACGGATATTCCTTCTACTTCAGGTACTTCTAGTACCCCTACTATCCAAGAACTTATGTAGCAAATGATGATTCAACTGAGAGATATTTTGAGAATGGATCATAGAATAGAAAATATGGAGGGCAGAAATGCTCTCTTTGATGATTTGATAAGACAAAAGTTTGAATACGATGCTGCTTATGATGATGCAATGGTCAAATTAATGAAGGGTAATCACTCAGTTCAGTTTCCTACTTCCATATCAGCAGCAGAGTTTGGATGTGGAAGAAGAAGAAGATGATGATTGGTGATGCTTTAGTTAGATTTTTATTTATTTTTTATGTTTAATTTTACTTTTTTGTTGAGACTATTTATTTTTGAACTGTGATACTTTATTTTCATTGTATGTTGTGTTGTGAACTTTAAATTTGTGAAATTGTTGGAAGTTAGTAGTTTTTAGTACTTTGTTGGATGTATTTTTAGTTAATTCTTTCTCAGCAAATTTTTATATGTATTATGTGCNCAACAATTTACAAAATTTTAGAAATCCTTATAAAGTTAACGATAAACATTCCTTTCATTGAAGCTTTGGAACAAATGCCAAGTTATGTGAAATTTATGAAAGATATACTAAACAAGAAAAGGAAGTTTGTAGACCATGAGATTGTTGCACTTAATAAAGAGTGTAGCGCTATTATCGAGAAAAATCTTCCGAAAAAGTTAAAGGATCCTGGTAGTTTTACTATACCTTGTGCAATTGGTGAAAAATTTTATGGAAAGGCTTTATGTGATTTAGGAGCGAGTATAAATCTTTTGTCTCTATTAATTTTTAAACATTTAGATTTAGGAGAGATTTCCCCTACTACTGTAATTCTTTAGTTAGTTGATCGATCAATCACTTATTCTAAAGGAGTTATAGAAGATGTATTAGTAAAAGTGGATAAATTTATTTTTCCTGTAGACTTTTAAAGGAGTTATAGAGGATGTATTAGTAAAAGTGGATAAATTTATTTTTCCTGTAGACTTTATAGTATTAAATATGGAGGAAGATAAAGAGATTCTTATTATTTTGAGGAGACCATTTCTTGCAATATGGAGAGCTGTGATAGATGTGCAAAGAGGAGAATTAATAATGAAAGTTAATGATCAAGAAGTAAAATTTAATATTGCAAAAGCTATGAAAAATCCTGCAATAAAAAAAGACAATGAGTGTTTTAGGATGGAAGTTACTGATTATCTAAGTAATGAGCAATTTAAGAAAGATTTTAAAGAGAAATTAAAGCAAGAAGAATTTAGCGAAAATGAGAATGAATAAAAGAATAAAATTTAGATTATATACATGACAAATTTGAAACTTTAGATTTGTTGAAAAATGATAATAAAAAACTTATTCCATCAAGTATTAAATCACATGAACTTGAACTGAAAGTATTACCTGCTCATTTAAAATATGTATTTTTAGGAGATTCATCTACATTGCCTGTTATTGTATTTTCTGAGTTAACTGAAATTCAAGAACAAAAATTAATAGAAATGTTTAAAAAAAATATAAAAAGGCTTTTGGATGGACATTTGCAGATATTAAAAGAATTATTCCTTTAATTTGTATGCACATAATTTTATTAGATGAACAATATGAACCTAAAGCTGATCCTCAGAGGAGATTAAACCCAATAATGAAAGAAGTTGTAAAATTTTTTTTAAATGGTTAGATGCTGGAATTATATATCTTATTTCAGACAGTGCTTGAGTAAGCCCAATTCACCGTATTCCAAAAAATGAGTGACCATTGAAGTAAATGAGAAAAATAAATTAATTCCAACAAGACAAGTTTCTGATATCCGAATTTGTATAGATTATAGAAAATTAAACTTGGCCACGAGGAAAAATCACTTTCCTTTACCCTTTCTAAATCAAATGTTGGATAGATTGCCTGGAAATAAAAATTACGATTTTTTAGATGGATATATCGGTTATTATCAAATTTCAATCGCTCCTGAGGATAAAGATAAGACAACATTTACAAGCCCTTATGGAACATTTGATTTTCGTAGAATGTCTTTTGGACGATGTAATGCACATGCAATATTTCAAAGATGTATGATGTCAATATTTAGTAATTTGATTGAGCATAGAATGGAAGTATTAATGGATGATTTCTCAGTATTCGGGACTTCATTTGAATTATGCTTAAATAATTTAGAAAAATTGCTAAATTATGTGCAAAAATCAACCTAGTACTAAATTAAGAAAAATGTCAATTCATGGTTGCAGGAGGAATTGTACTTGGGCATAAAATTTCTGAAAATGACATGGAAGTAGATCCTGCAAAAGTTTAAGTCATTGAAAAATTACCACCACCAATTACGGTTAGAGGGGTAAGAAGTTTTCTAGGTCATGCTGGTTTCTATAGACGTTATATAAAGAATTTTTCAAAAATAACTAAGCCATTATGCCAACTCTTAGAAAAAGATACAAAATTTGATTTTATTAAGGAATACATAAAAACATTTGAATTATTGAAAGAAAAATTAATCATTGCACCTATAATAGTACCACCTGATTGGAAAAAACTATTTGAAATAATGTGTGATGCTAGTGATTATGCTATTGGCGCTATTTTAGGATAAAGGCACAACAAATTTTTTAAAGTAATATATTATGCTAGTAAAACTCTGAATGATGCTCAAAATAACTACATACTAGTGAAAGAGAGTTGTTAGCTATTGTCTATGCCTTTGATAAATTTAGACCTTACTTAGTTAGAACTAAATGTTTAATGCATACATATCATTCTGCTAATAAATACTTAATGCAAAAGTAGGATGTTAAACCAAGGATAATTAGATGGATACTTCTATTGCAAGAGTTTAATTTTTCTGCAGTTGATAGAAAGAGAAATGACAATCAAATAGTTTATCATTTATCTAGACTAGAAAAAAAATATTAACTAATTTTGCAAATGAAATTTTAGAAAATTTCCTTAATGAACAATTATATAGTATTGATGAAATAGATACATTGTGGTATTTCAATATAGTAAATTATATTGTAAGTAATATTCTACCACCAGATATTAAGAATCAACAATTAAAGAAATTTATATATGATTCAAAATTTTATTTTTGGGATGACTAATAATTATATAAACAATGTAGAGATCTAAATATTAGAAGGTGTGTGTGCCTTATGAAGAAACTCAACAAATAATTGAAAAATATCATGATTCTGAATTTGGAGGACATTTTGGAACAAATAGAACTGCTTATAAAATTTTACAAGCTGAATTTTATTGGCCTACTCTTTTTAGAGATGTTAATGAATATATTAAAATATGTGATCGATGTCAGCAAGTAGGAAATATTTCTAGAAGGAACAAAATACCTCTAAATTACACATTAGAAGTTGAAATTTTTGATGTGTGGGATTAGATTTTATGGGACCATTTATGCCTTCATTTAGAAACTTATATAAATTACTTGTTGTTGAGTATATGTCCAAATGAATTGAAGTTGTTGTTGTACCTAAATGTGATGCTGAGAGTGTTTCAAAATTTTTAAATAAAAATATTTTTACAAGATATGGAATGCCGAGAGTAATTATTACAGATAGAGGATCTCATTTTAGAAATAAGAGAGTCAAGAAATTGATAAAGAAATATGATATTATGCATAGATTATCTACTGCTTATCATCCTCAAACTAGTGGTCTAGGAGATATATCAAATCAAGAAATAAAATTAATTTTAAACAAAACTGTAAATTCTTATAATTTGGATTGGTCTGCTATATTAAATATTACATTATAGGCATACAGAACTGCTTATAAGACTCCTATAGGAATGTCCCCACACAGAATTATTTTTGGAAAAACATGCTACTTACTAGTAGAATTGGAGCATAAAGCATTTTGGGATATTAAGAAATTTAATTTTAATCTAAAAGATGCTGGTGAGAAAAATTTATTACAACTCAATGAACTTGAGGAGATCAGAAATGAAGCATATGATAATGCAAAAATCTATAAGGAGAAAATGAGAATATGACATGATTTAATAAAAATTTTGAACCTGGACAAGAAGTTCTATTATATAATAGAAGATTGAGATTATTTGCAGGAAAACTAAAATCTAGATGGTTAGGGCCATTTAAAGTAATTAAAGTCTATCATTATGAAACTGTTGTTATTCAGGATCCTAAAACTGGAAAGATATTTAAAGTTAATGGGCAACGATTGAAATATTATTATGAAGGACGCATACCACAATTTAAAGAAGTTTTATTATTAAGTCAACCCAACTAAAACAATGGTATGTAAGGCTGACNAGAAAGATATTTAAAGTTAATGGGAAACGATTGAAACATTATTATGAATGACGCATACCACAATTTAAAGAAGTTTTATTATTAAGTCAACCCAACTAAAACAATGGTATGTAAGGCTGACAACATTAAACCAAGCACTTTGTAGGAGATAACCCATATATGAATCTATATATCTATATTTTACTATTTTATTAATAAATGCTTTTGTGTATTAGGAAATAATATTATTTTTATGTCCTACAAAATTTTATANGTTAAACCAAGCGCTTTGTAGGAGACAACCCATATATGAATCTATATATCTATATATTACTATTTTATTAATAAATGCTTTTGTGTATTAGGAAATAATATTATTTTTATGTCCTACAAAATTTTATATATCATAAATTAAGACAAATGTTAGCATTGGAGGAAAATTTGGAATCAAATTAAAAAAAAAATCAGACGTGAATTTGGCCTCTAACGCCGACGACGCCAGTATGGGTGCCGACTGCGCCCAACTAAGGACCATGGTGCCGACAGCACCATTGAGAGTGTCGATGGAATCCAGAGCATTTTCCACTTGCTGAAAGGTTTTGGCAAACTTTGGCGGAATTTCGCTCCACAATAACCGCCGAGAGGTGTTTTTAAAGTCCTAAAAACTGACTTGGACGTCCAGAAACTTCCTAATTTTGAATTCCATAGCCTCTAATAGTAGAAATACTTTAAGGTATGGAACTTTTAATAGAAGAAAGTTTATCAGTTTTGACGTGCAGAGATTATACAACAAAATCATTATGAAGAAGAGACTTATCAAGGAGAGAGACTTTGTCAATCATGGAGTTAGTAATCCAAGTTCGCAGCTTAAGAAAATCATTGTACAGAAACTTTGGGAAGTTCTGTGCTACACTACCGCTGCAGTTGTAGTACTCGTAGTAAAAGAGTTTTATGCTAACCTACATGGAATTACCTAAGGAGTTATCTTCGTTCGAGGTAAGGTTGTACCATTTACTCTGGCTCGGATTAATGATTTGTATATGATAGAAAATGTTTCAATCTGTCATTATACAATTATTATCTCGACGAAAGATATGATGCAAGAAGTATATAATTTTCTGACGGATGAACATGATAATTGAGAAATCAGAGATGAGAGATACGTTAGTTTCTCTGCTTCACTGTTTAACCCAATTTCAAAATAATGACATTTCTTCATATCTGCAAAACCATTACCTACCATGAAGATTAGTAGAGTTACAAAAGAAAGTGTCATTCTAAACTATTGCATTCTAATGGAAAAACCTATTGATATAGGGTCAATTATTTTCAAATCTATTATGAGTAATCTTATGAATGAGCCAATATATGGACTTGGGTATCCTTCTACAATTTTCCTAATTTGCAGTCAATCTCAAGTTCCATATGAAAGTTGGGAAAAAATTTTATTACCTTGGGAGCCCATGATTCCTANTCGTAGTAAAAGAGTTTTATGCTAACCTACATGGAATTACCTAAGGAGTTATCTTCGTTCGAGGTAAGGTTGTACCATTTACTCTGGCTCGGATTAATGATTTGTATATGATAGAAAATGTTTCAATCTGTCATTATACAATTATTATCTCGACGAAAGATATGATGCAAGAAGTATATAATTTTCTGACGGATGAACATGATAATTGAGAAATCAGAGATGAGAGATACGTTAATTTCTCTGCTTCGCTGTTTAACCCAATTTCAAAATAATGACATTTTTTCATATCTGCAAAACCATTACCTACCATGAAGATTAGTAGAGTTATAAAAGAAAGTGTCATTCTAAACTATTGCATTCTAATGGAAAAACCTATTGATATAGGGTCAATTATTTTCAAATCTATTATGAGTAATCTTATGAATGAGCCAATATATGGACTTGGGTATCCTTCTACAATTTTCCTAATTTGTAGTCAATCTCAAGTTCCATATGAAAGTTGGGAAAAAATTTTATTACCTTGGGAGCCCATGATTCCTATTGACGGAAATTACATAGGAAATGGAAATGAAGTAATAGATTGTATTTTGGATCATTCATCACATGCTTCAACACTATTGATGCCATCAGTAGTAGGAAGTTCAATATCTTTGGAGAGGAGAATGAAGAAAATAGAAAGACAAGTTTAGAGTATTACAAATGCAATAGGAAATCTTAACTACCATTTTAATCACCTAGATTGGAGAATGAAGGAGAACTTTGATCATACAAGAACAGTTGAAGCAGGATTGGTAAAGATGTTCAAGAAAAATGGATGGATCGATGAAGATTTGACCGATCACCTCCCGTACCGACCCTTCTACAATTTATATGTCCATTACCAGTCTGTGGGAGATATTAGAGGAGGAGAAAGTACTAAAAAAGAGGCAGATTAATTGAAGAAGTTGGACTCTCTACTATTTTAAAAATACTTATGTTTTAATGTAATTATGTGGATTTGATTTACTTTACTTTGCTTTAGAACTTTGATTTTGTGTCAGTGTTACAGTGTTGTGGCTTGATTTCGACGTTGAATTATAATTTAGTTTGCTTTGAATATGTGAAAATGTGATTAGAAAAATGTATTTGTAAAAAGTGAATTTTCATATATAAAAGTTAGTATGGTGTTTTTTTTGTGAAAATGTTTGTTTGTGAATTATTTTTAGATGAAAATTAATGT
This sequence comes from Phalaenopsis hybrid cultivar, assembly GCA_002079205.1. NCBI lineage: Eukaryota > Viridiplantae > Streptophyta > Magnoliopsida > Asparagales > Orchidaceae > Phalaenopsis > Phalaenopsis hybrid cultivar. The sequence goes on from JXCR01139558.1 coordinate 86,706, forward strand.
GCAAAAAGACTAAATAAACTTTGGAGTAAATTGAGAGAAAATAGAATTTGAGAAAAAAATCAAAATATGAGTTTTTGGCCACTAGCGTCGACGGTGCTGGCGTCCTCGACCCCAACCGACCCAAGCACCCTTAAAATTCACGATTTGCACAGTGAAACGCCATTTTTACCCCTTGAGTCACGTTCAACCTCCTGTTTTTGCACCTAGGGCTTGCTATTGCTCGGATTTGAGGCTATTTTAAGGCAAACAAAGCTTGGATTTCATCTTCTCTAGATAAGAGCTACACTTTGAACTCAAAATTTTTTTGTTTTCACCAAGGATTTTTCTTACATTGCTAAGATCAGAAATTTTGAGATTTTTTTGGATGATTTTGAGAAAATCCTTTGGTAAAGAACTTTTACATAGTAGAATTAAGNTTGTTTTTGCACCTAGGGCTTGCTATTGCTCGGATTTGAGGCGATTTTAAGGCAAACAAAGCTTGGATTTCATCTTCTCTAGATAAGAGCTACACTTTGAACTCAAAATTTTTTATTTTCACCAAGGATTTTTCTTACATTGCTAAGATCGGAAATTTTGAGATTTTTTTGGATGATTTTGAGAAAATCCTTTGGTAAAGAACTTTTACATAGTAGAATTAAGTTTAAAACGTTCCACATTGTGATTTTAAGAATTTTTGGGAATTTTTTTTAATTTATCAAATTTTTGTAGATTTACCATGGCACCTAGAATGAGCAAAGAAAAGAGAAAGGTAGATTTTGATGATCAAAAGTTTGTCAATTTCAAGGCCAAAATTTGCTTCAATAGTTTACGTACAATTAAAAAAGTCATTCCATATCAAAGATTTAAAAATTTGGGAGGAGAAATCGAGAGAGTAATCAATGCTCGGCAATGGGAAAATTTCTGCTACTTTACTGCTGAGGCGATTATTGGCATAATGATGGAGTTCTACGCCAATTTCCGGGAGACTNCTGGGAGGAGAAATCGAGAGAGTAATCAATGCTCGGCAATGGGAGAATTTCTGCTACTTTACTGCTGAGGCGATTATTGGCATAATGATGGAGTTCTACGCCAATTTCCGGGAGACTTCTAAAGATATTGTGTTTGTTCATGGGAAAATAGTGGAGTTTACTTCGAGGAAGATTAATGAATTTTATCAGTTGGAAGATGTATATAGCTGTCAGTACAAATCATTTTCTACTACGAATGAGGCCTTGTATGAGGTTATTTCTTTTCTTACTGATGGAAGAGGAACCTGGAAGGTGGAGAATGTAGTTAAGGTAAATTTTCCTCTTTCTATGTTAAATGTAGTATCTAAGGCCTGAAATTATTTTATTTCTGGAAGAATGATACCAACAAATCATCATAGTAAGGTTACAAGGGATAGAGCCATTTAGAACTTTTGTATCCAGCAAATGAAAAGGATAGATGTAGGCTTTATTATTTATAGGAAAACTCAATCTATTGCTTTTAGAGAGACCACCGGAGGTTTATCACACCCTGCCCTGATCTTCACACAATGTGAATAGGCAGAAATTGATTATAGAATATAGGAGGCGAAGATTGAGCCTCTAAAACCTATTGGGCCTACCAATATAAAGACTTATGAATATCATGTTGGATGGAGATCTGGAAATAGGAATACGGATATTCCTTCTACTTCAGGTACTTCTAGTACCCCTACTATCCAAGAACTTATGTAGCAAATGATGATTCAACTGAGAGATATTTTGAGAATGGATCATAGAATAGAAAATATGGAGGGCAGAAATGCTCTCTTTGATGATTTGATAAGACAAAAGTTTGAATACGATGCTGCTTATGATGATGCAATGGTCAAATTAATGAAGGGTGATCACTCAGTTCAGTTTCCTACTTCCATATCAGCAGCAGAGTTTGGATGTGGAAGAAGAAGAAGATGATGATTGGTGATGCTTTAGTTAGATTTTTATTTATTTTTTATGTTTAATTTTACTTTTTTGTTGAGACTATTTATTTTTGAACTGTGATAATTTATTTTCATTGTATGCTGTGTTGTGAACTTTAAATTTGTGAAATTGTTGGAAGTTATTAGTTTTTAGTACTTTGTTGGATGTATTTTTAGTTAATTCTTTCTCAGCAAATTTTTATATGTATTATGTGTTATTTAATGTTTTAAGGCTTGTAGCTTTTTATATTAGCACCTGCAATATTTCAGAGTTAAGTTTCAAATGAGAACCTTCAACAGGTATGTCTTTTCTTATGTATTAAATGTTTTATTTAACCCATAATTTTTCAGTTCTTCGTTTAAAATCTTTTAAAAATTTAAGTTTGGGGGGAAGAAAAATTCCTTTTTAAAGAAAAGTAACTTAATTTTATTTGTCCTCAGTTAGTTATATTTTCAAAATATTTTAAAAATTTTTAACATGACCTTTGGTATTAGAGGGTAACTTTAGATAACTATATCTATGTTTCTAAATATATAGTAAACTTAAGTAGAATTTTTAAATAATAAAGGTTAATTTTAGAGATTTAAGATATTTAGTATGATTGAATAAGACTATGTTTTTCTATTTCTGGCAAAGGAATTTGTATTTTTTAAGTATTAAGAATCTTAGAGATTCATGTAAGAAGAAAAGATTAAAACTTTTTGAAAANTAAAGGAATTTGTATTTTTAAAGTATTAAGAATCTTAGAGATTCATGTAAGAAGAAAAGATTAAAACTTTTGGAAAAATCTTTAAAGCTAATATAAATTTATAAAGTAAAGGACTGTGAAAAGTTTTTAACTTTAAGAAGGGCATAGTGAAGTTAAAAATCATTAAAGGCTATCCAGATATAGTAATCCTCACATGAAAAAGAAAAAGAAAAAAAAAAGAAAAGAAAAAGGATTGAAAATAATCCTGAAAAGAAAAAAAGAAGTGAGGAGAAGCTTGAGGAGATGCCTAATTAAAAATTGACTTCACTTGAATCAACTTAAAGAAGAAGGCTTGACTACATTTTCTAAACTTATATTTCAGTGGTAGCATATTTACTAGTAAAGTTTCATGAAGTTCTTTTTCATATGGATATTCTAAGTGGTATTAATATGAATAATTTGCAATTTTCCTTGAAAATAATAGAGAATAAAAAATCTTAGACTTGACTACTAGATATTCTTGTACCTTTAGTATTCACTAGAGTTATTTTGAATTTTTCTTAAGTGATACTATTTTATCTGGTGAACTAAGATATAGAAATTTAAAAGTTAAAATATTTACCATAAGTCATATTTTTATGTACTAAAAGAGTTACTTGAGGATAGATAACATTTAAGTTTGGGGGATTTTGATACACAAAAAATATATGCATTTTTAGACCTATATTTTATACTCATTTTTGGTGATATTGTACTTTAATGGAAGTTATTTTTTATGTTTTATTGCAATTTGTTGATTTTTAGGACTTGGAGCAAAAAGGAAACAAAAAGGATTGCATTTAGAGCAAAAATGGAGAAGTTAAAAATTTGTTCAGCGCCGACGACATTATTTGATAGATAAGGCGGATTTAAATACATGCCTCTGGCGCTGACGACACCAGTGTCTGTGGAAGCCCTGTTTCTAGAAGATTCGATGAATTTGGATGCTTTTTGAAGAGTTTTTGGATTCACCTATTGGNATTTGTTGATTTTTAGGACTTGGAGCAAAAAAGAAACAAAAAGGATTGCATTTGGAGCAAAAATGGAGAAGTTAAAAATTTGTTCAGCGCCGACAACATTACTTGATAGACAAGGCGGATTTAAATACATGCCTCTGGCGCTGACGACACCAGTGTCAGTGGAAGCCCTGTTTCTAGAAGATTCGATGAATTTGGATGCTTTTTGAAGAGTTTTTGGATTCACCTATTGGAGAACCGAGCTAGACTCTATTTAGGGCCAAAGTTTGATCAGAAAACCCTCCCCCCTTCGCATCATTTCAAATTCCTCCACTCATTTTAGTTTTCCTCTTCACAAACCTACATTCCACGCCATTCATACACCATTAGTTAGTTATTTTTTTAATTGTTTTGAGTTTTTGTGGTGATTTAAGTGTGAATTCTTCTCTAAAAAGTGTTGGAGAGGAAGAGAAGTGAGACATTTCTTCTTCCTACATTTTCTAAGAGAGGCTACAGAGGATTTGCCTTAAGAAAGAGTTTCAGATAAGTGTTGTTTGTTTATTATTATTGTATGAACTTTCTTTTATATATGAAATNGTTTCAAATTCCTCCACTCATTTTAGTTTTCCTCTTAACAAACCTACATTCCACGCCATTCATACACCATTAGTTAGTTATTTTTTTAATAGTTTTGAGTTTTTGTGGTGATTTAAGTGTGAATTCTTCTCTAAAAAGATTTGGAGAGGAAGAGAAGTGAGACATTTCTTCTTCCTACATTTTCTAAGAGAGGCTACAGAGGATTTGCCTTAAGAAAGAGTTTCAGATAAGTGTTGTTTGTTTATTATTATTGTATGAACTTTCTTTTATATATGAAATTTGTGTTTTATTATATCTTTCTCGTGAAGTCTGAGTAGATTCCTTTATTTTTCTCCCTACTCTGAGATATGGTGAAATGAAGAGATNTATCTTTCTCGTGAAGTCTGAGTGGATTCCTTTATTTTTCTCCCTACTCTGAGATATGGTGAAATGAAGAGATAATGGGGATGCCAATGTTAAAATTTAAAATAAATTGCGATGATTTTTCAACTCTACTCTTAATTTACTTTTTGATCTGGCCAATTGAATTGTTAAAATATGTTGTGAAACATATGATTGGGAAATGGAGTATGAGTTTTTAATCTGACCAATTGATTTGTTAAAATATGTTGTGAAACATATGATCCGGGAAATGGAGTATGAGGTTTAACAACAAAGTGAGAATCACATTTAAGTCCATGAAGGAATATTTCGTTCATGGAATTAAGTGCAAATAAAGGGGAATCACATTAAAGTCCATGAAGGAGTATTTCATTCATGGAATTAAGTGCAAATAAATAGGGCAATATACTTTTCTAAGTGTAGAATTGGAGATTTCTAAGGTGACAGACTAAATACCCCCAATTTGATCTTAGTGTTTACAAAACTAAAGCGAGAGTTAGCCTTCAGGGGGAAGGGAAGTGGGAGCTATGGAGTGGGAGCCAGTATCCTCCTAGCCTAGCCACAGATTTAGGAACTAAACCTAAGATTAACCAATGATTTTCCATAATAGTGAATCAGGATAGATAATTAAAATTGCTCTTATTTGACACAATACATTTCTAAACTATTTATCTCACCTTATTTCACTAAAAACTCATTGTAGTGGGAAAGATACTTTTTCATATTAGAAAACTTCATCACATAAACATTGTTTAGAAGTTATTAATTTTAAACCCTATTTTTAAATTCTTCTAGTAGTGAATAATTTAACTTTGATATATATAGTTTAGAAAAATATGAAATCAAACCGATCCCATATCATTCATAGTTTAAATGAAATAGCACTATACCTCAAACCCCGTATCTATCCCGAAAGATAAACACAAGACTTGAGGGTGATGCTCAATCAAATAAATTAAGAAATATATGACATTTGTTTGGTCTGTGAAAAAAATTTTATTTGCTGACAAGTTACTCTATTTCATACGAAGAATTAAATAGGGTTTATATTAAGTTGGGTTCAAAAAAGCTTCCTATTAGGGTAAGCCCTTATTGTTAATTACATCTTAGATAACCAAAGTCACTTAAGAAAACTCTCAATAAAAATCAGAGAATATTATCTTCAAAGACGTCAAAATGATAGGACTTTTTAACAAAATTATAGAGAGAGGTGTAAAAGGGGAATGACTCAAATTTGGAACATTTTGTTGTATAGTCTAAAGAAGGAAGAACTAGGGGATGCCACAGATTCTGAGGAGAAGCTTGGTGACTTCCCAAGCTATCCTAATGTTTAGCTTCTATTTTGGAGAGAAATATTTAAATGTTTTATCCTGTTAATTTTACTTGTTTAGGGCTTACATTCATATGAAACGATCACACAAATGACCTGCAAGATATGAGGAATTAGGTCGTGACGAAGGACAACTACGGAATCCTAAGACGAGTTAGGGCTTATATTGTATAGAAGAGCTATACAAAGGCATAAAGATAAGTTGAGGATTTATGTTGCATAAGCAAATAACCTCGATGTCTGATGGTTTGTTGTTTAATTCTAAAGGAAGAGTGGTTTAGCTGATGTAGAATTATTCTGCTGTTGAAGATGGTCGTGCTACCCACAATGTTAGCTCCGAGCTTCTCGCTGCGGCATGTTTAAGTTTTCTAATGTGTCAAGTTATGATGTCAAATCAAATGTTCCTATGATTATGGTTCTTTAAATATTATGGGGCATATGAAAGTTGATTAGAGTGACACTAGTTAGGATCCTACAGTTCCCTCGTTCCGGTACCACTATTTTCTTTTGGATTCACTTAGTCCAAATGAATTTACTAAACTCAACTTAATGAATTCCATACTTTCATTTAGACTGCGGGAAATCTNATGTTTATTAAGATCAAAATTACCCTTTTTCTTTTGGTTACTCCTAAATTTTGATTAAGAAACCAAAGTCTAAAATTATTATTTTGCCCTTGGGGCACTTCACCTCATAACTCATTAACCACAACTCACATGACTTTGAAGTTTTAGAGTGTCATATTCACGAGGTAATTATAACATTAGAGGAGAATATGTGGACTTCTCAAAATTTAATTTGATTTAAATATTTATTTAAACTAAAAAAATAGGATTCCGTAGAAATTGATTTATTTGATCTTCCAAAATAAAGTTTTTATTTATGAGAAAATAATTAGAGGTTTCCCTAAGTCAGAGAAAATACTTAGGCAAATTGCATGATTTTTTGAATTAAATTATTAGTATTATTGTTTAATTTTGGATCAATTTTAATGATTTAATTAAATATAAAATAGTGTTTTAATTACAAAAATTAGTTTTATATTTTTATTAGAGTTCTATGAGTTCAGAAGTGTCAGAGAATCAAACTTTGTAATTTTATGATTTTTAATTTAATCATTAGAATTATTTTAAAGGGAAAAAAATAAGGAAAATTCCTTTTTAAGATTTTGAAATTTATTTTAATTTATGAAAATTAAAAAATATATTTTAATGAGACCCTAGTGATTAGGAAACCATTAGGGATATTTTGAAATATTTTGATATTTTTGAAATTTTTAATTTTTTAATTATTTTTAAGCTCAAAATAAAGCTAAAAAATTAAGTATTTTTCTAAAAAAAATTTTATTTTCCCAAGTGCCTCTCATCACAAAGAACTCAAAAATCACTTTTCATAATTTTTCCAAGTTTATTTAATTTAATATAACTATTTTTATACAAAAATACAATGTTCCTTAGAAAATCAACTTTAATACTTGAACTTAATCAAATAATTTTCAAATTTCTACAGTGGATAAACATGATTTATATGAACAATGTGGGATTAATTTTCTCAATATTTGTTAAGTATATAATTCATATAAATTAACACAAGATATTTACATCTAATTAAATATAGAAATTTACAAGATAATTCAAGACATCATGATATTTTTCCTAGACTCCTCTGACCATAGAAAACCTATAAAAATTATTTCCATAATTTTTCAAATGATATTTTGATCTATATAATTAAAATAATTCAAAATGGCTATCCTAGCTTGAAAATTAGGAAGCACAGAAATGCCCTCTGACCTTAAAAAAATCAGAGGGCATAGCCTCTTTCTTGAGGAACAAACCCTCAAAATTTCAAGCTATGGTGAGCAATGTTTGATCATAATGAATTAAAATACTCCAGATGGTATTTAATTCATTAAAAATTAAGTAATAAGAAAATAATTTTTATTTTTAGTCCACATTTTTCTCCTCTATTCACTGAGCAGGAGGGTATTTTTAATTTATTTTTATGATTTTTCTAGAGAAAGTTATGGATTTTTGAAGTTCAAGCCTCTAAAATAATTCAAAATTCCTTATTTTTCTACTTATCTAACGCAGCGTNAAACTCATTAACCACAACTCAAATGACTTTGAAGTTTTAGAGTGTCATATTCACGAGGTAATTATAATATTATAGGAGAATATGTGGACTTCTCAAAATTTAATTTAATTTAAATATTTATTTAAACTCAAAAAATAGGATTCCGTAGAAATTGATTTATTTGATCTTCCAAAATAAAGTTTTTATTTATGAGAAAATAATNTAACTCATTAACCACAACTCACATGACTTTGAAGTTTTAGAGTGTCATATTCACGAGGTAATTATAACATTAGAGGAGAATATGTGGACTTCTCAAAATTTAATTTGATTTAAATATTTATTTAAACTAAAAAAATAGGATTCCGTAGAAATTGATTTATTTGATCTTCCAAAATAAAGTTTTTATTTATGAGAAAATAATTAGAGGTTTCCCTAAGTCAGAGAAAATACTTAGGCAAATTGCATGATTTTTTGAATTAAATTATTAGTATTATTGTTTAATTTTGGATCAATTTTAATGATTTAATTAAATATAAAATAGTGTTTTAATTACAAAAATTAGTTTTATATTTTTATTAGAGTTCTATGAGTTCAGAAGTGTCAGAGAATCAAACTTTGTAATTTTATGATTTTTAATTTAATCATTAGAATTATTTTAAAGGGAAAAAAATAAGGAAAATTCCTTTTTAAGATTTTAAAATTTATTTTAATTTATGAAAATTAAAAAATATATTTTAATGAGACCCTAGTGATTAGGAAACCATTAGGGATATTTTGAAATATTTTGATATTTTTGAAATTTTTAATTTTTTAATTATTTTTAAGCTCAAAATAAAGCTAAAAAATTAAGTATTTTTCTAAAAAAAATTTTATTTTCCCAAGTGCCTCTCATCACAAAGAACTCAAAAATCACTTTTCATAATTTTTCCAAGTTTATTTAATTTAATATAACTATTTTTATACAAAAATACAATGTTCNATTTATTTTCCCAAGTGCCTCTCATCACAAAGAACTCAGAAATCACTTTTCATAATTTTTCCAAGTTTATTTAATTTAATATAACTATTTTTATACAAAAATACAATGTTCCTTAGAAAATCAACTTTAATACTTGAACTTAATCAAATAATTTTCAAATTTCTACAGTGGATAAACATGATTTATATGAACAATGTGGGATTAATTTTCTCAATATTTGTTAAGTATATAATTCATATAAATTAACACAAGATATTTACATCTAATTAAATATAGAAATTTACAAGATAATTCAAGACATCATGATATTTTTCCTAGACTCCTCTGACCATAGAAAACCTACAAAAATTATTTCCATAATTTTTCAAATGATATTTTGATCTATATAATTAAAATAATTCAAAATGGCTATCCTAGCTTGAAAATTAGGAAGCACAGAAATGCCCTCTGACCTTGAAAAAATCAGAGGGCATAGCCTCTTTCTTGAGGAACAAACCCTCAAAATTTCAAGCTATGGTGAGCAATGTTTGATCATAATGAATTAAAATACTCCAGATGGTATTTAATTCATTAAAAATTAAGTAATAAGAAAATAATTTTTATTTTTAGTCCACATTTTTCTCCTCTATTCACTGAGCAAGAGGGTATTTTTAATTTATTTTTATGATTTTTCTAGAGAAAGATATGGATTTTTGAAGTTCAAGCCTCTAAAATAATTCAAAATTCCTTATTTTTCTACTTATCTAACGCAGCGTCAACTCATCCTCGTCTGCTCTGAAGTCTCCACGTGGCGCTCCACCATTTGACGCCACCAGCCACGTAGCCGCCTAGTCAGCCCGCCTTTTCGCACCAAGATTTGGTCTGGCTTGATATCCTTCATTGATGAAAAAAATAAGATATCGTATGGCTCTCTGTTATCGTCCCCAAATGACCTAAACCGTAAGTCATTCACACTAAAATCTTAAGATCTTTGTCTAGACTCAACCAAATCGCATGGGATTTGTTTTTAAACCTTCATCTACTCAAGACGAACCTATATATATGGTATATACTGTATGAAATATAATAAATATATCTAATGAATCAAAAAAGGCTCGGATTAGGGTNTTGACCTAAACCGTAAGTCGTTCACACTAAAATCTTAAGATCTTTGTCTAAACTCAACCAAATCGCATGGGATTTGTTTTTAAACCTTCATCTACTCAAGACCAACATATATATATGGTATATACTGTATGAAATATAATAAATATATCTAATGAATCAAAAAAGGCTCGGATTAGGGTTGAGGTTCAATACCTTTATCTCGGAGGGTTGGGCTCAATCAGATGGTTGTGGTAGCTTTGATTGGGTCCAACAAACCTCCAGATGGAGCCTTGTGCTCTGGTGAATTGTCTAGATATGTTTTTGATCAAACTTGATTATATGTGTTGGTCTAGAGCTATTCAAGAGGCAGTTTAAGAGGGGGCTTTGATGGGGAATCAACTCCTCTTACTCTAAGGATGGTGTGTGCACAACTAGTTGGAGTTTGGTTCATTATAAAGGTGTGGAGAAATTTATCCTAGTTTTGGGGCAAATTTTAGTGAATAAATAGGTGATACACCTAAAATATATAGTGTTTTTATGCACATTTTTATATCTATTTTTTAGATATTGCACTTTAATGGAAGATATTTTTGTGTTTTTCTTGCAGATACAGGTAAAAAGGGTTAAAAATGATTAAAGAAGTGAAAAAGGATCAAATTTGGAGAAAAAAGGTGAAAAATGTGCAAAATAGTTTTGGCGCCTAAACGCCAGATCCGGAGCTTAAGCGCTGGTTAAATAGAGAAGGCCACACCTAAGCACCAGAGGTCCTGCGCTTACGCGCCAGTGGCAGTTATTGGATGAGTAAATTTGATTTTTGCTAATTTTGAAGAGGTTTTTTATGCACCCATTAGCTTAATATGTGGTTATAACCACCATAGA
>JXCR01139561.1:0-34682 GCA_002079205.1 Phalaenopsis hybrid cultivar
TCTACATGAGTATCCCAAAAGATCAAGGGATCTAGACTAGAAGTTTGAGTCCAGGGTTGTGAATGCCTTAGCTCCAGACCAAGACCCAGAGTCAACCCTAAGGTTCAACAATCCTAAGGGTGACCATCTTGAGTTTCCCCACAGTGACCCCACCTAGTATTTAGAGGTTGAGAGCAATATGTGGAACTCCAAGTTGAGTAAAGAAGATGGTAGAATTTCTAATGGTGAGGGTTCCAAGTCTAGTTTTCTAGAAATAGTCAAAAAGAAAAGTCCTATGGCTAGACCCTATGCTACTAAAGAGGAAAAACTAAACCTCAACAAAAAATGAGGTTAACAGTTACCCATGGAATTGAGTGCAAATAAATAGGGAGATATACTTTGTTGGATGCAGAATTGGAGATTTTAAGGTGACAAATTAAAATCCCCAATTTGGTTCAGTTGATTGGAAACTGATGCGAGATTATTAGCCCTCAGGTGAGGGAGTAGTAGGAGCTCTGTAGTAGCAGTCGGTATCCTCCTAGACTAACTATAGAATTAAGGACCAACTCTGGATTAGTCAATATTCTTTATGCACTTGGAAGAGGCTAAAGAATATGATTGCTCTTAATTGACACAAAACAATTTATATATATATATATTTTTTCAAATGATTTTAATTTCTTTACAATCCATATACTCATTGTAAAGGGGGAGGATGTTTTTTTTAAATTTGAACTCTTTGTCACAAAACTTTTTTTAGTATTAGTAAATTTAATATTGAAGTTTATAAATTAGTTTAGTAAACTTAGTTCTTTTAATTACATTTTTGTTCGCATTCATTAAACTCATATAATTTTCTTTTTTTACTTTAATTTTTATAGTTTGAATATTGTGATTTATATTATTATCATAAGAATTTTCATCTTCCAAACTAAGACTTGATAGTAGTAGACTAGAATTAGCCTAAGGGATTTCTTACTGCGCTTTTATGTGAGATCGATAATTGGTTTTAAAGAAAGTCATATATTACTTGAAGCGATACATGCACTTGCGTAGAACTCCTAGTATGTGAACTATTTTATATATTTTATATAACATTTCAATTTTGCACATTAAATACTTAATATAAATTGGGTCAAGATTTTGGTCATATTTTTTAAAGCTAAATTACTACGTAATTTAGACAAGTCAAGTTTTTGGCGGAGTTACTGGGGATTTAAATTGACATAAAACACGTCGAAAAACAACACACACCAGAGACGCATCAGGGCACTCAAGAATAACTTTCTACATATTGATCTAGCTTCCTCGCAATATCTGCAACCTAAGAACATAAAATAGTAAGCATATCTTCTTGAAAATTCACCACTCTCTTGGGGTTTACTGTCTCAAAGCTACTAACATTATAATCCAAATCTGAATATTCATTATATTGTTGATCTGTCATTTCTACATTAAACTCTTGGAGTCTTTTCTAATTCATCATACTCCTAAAAGTTCTCTCCAAATCTGAGTCGTACGATTCAAGGTCTGCAGTACCCAAACTACGCATACAAATCTAAAGACATAACTAATAGGACAGATATCAAAAATATTTTTTGTATTTTCAATTTTATTCAAAATAAACACAAAATAATTAAACACACTATATAATACTATTATAATTTCCAAATCTAAGTCTTACAGGTTCAACTAAAAATTCTCTAGTGTGTGTTGTTTTTCTGCATGTTTTATATCAATTTAAATCCCCGGTAAAAATTTGACTACTCATAAAATTACACAGTAATTTAGTTTCCAAATTATGACAAAAAACTTGACCCAATCTATATTTAGCGGCTAATGTGCAAAATCAAAATGTTATAAAATATAAAAATAGTTCACACAATAGAAGTTCTACGTAAGTGCACGTATCACTTCAAGTAATATAGGGTTTTTTTTAAATAACTCACTATCGATCCCACGGAGAAGCGAGGTAGGAAATCCCTTAGGCTAATTTTAGTCTACTACTATCAGGCCTTAGTATGAAATGTTGATTAAAATGGTTTTTCTAACAAGTACTTCTAAATGTAAATCTTATGTTCAAAACAACCAACAACTATTCCTAAATGAAAATATTAATTCTAAAAATAACCCTTTCTGGATGAATTGGTTGGGGAATTTTGAGATGCTAAAAACGGCTATTCTTGTGAAGTGAATTAGATAATTTTTAGGATTGGGATACATAAAATTCAATCTAGCCAATGACAGTAGGAGCAATTCTCTTCTTTATCATCTTGTGAGCGCATAAAGAACATTGGTTAACTTAAAGTCGATTCCTTAACATCCAGAATTCCCCATTAGAACTAACTAGCCTTACACCATAGCGTCTCACAGCCTAGGTTGTTCACCTCAATTTTGAGGTCTTTCTTTCTTTCCCTCTTCCCAGAGCCTAAAATCTAGTCTTAGGGTTTCCTATTTGACTCTCCTAGAGGACTAGACTGGGACCTACAATATATAGAAATTCGAGTCATCTCTTCACTCCTCGAAGTTTCATGTGGATAGTTTCTAATTCTTGACGTCCAGTTGAGTCGATTAAAGTCGACATATTGTAGCTCTTGTTGAGTTCTCATAGGAATTTGAAAGGCATATGTGGACCCACGACGTTCGATGTTTGACTTTCTGTCGAGAGCCATATGTTTGACTATAGTTGTTGTTTAGGCGAGGAACAGTCATCAATTCGCTCATTAAATGACTCTGATTGGACCAAAATATTTTTTTTTTGCCATAACACGCTCAAATTAAAGTTAAATTGGTATGATATTCGACAAACTTGTCCGTGTGACCTCGAATGATGAAACAAATTGTGCCAGTGCGTCCGGGGCATCGATTTTAGCCGGAAATGACATATATATTGATAAAGTTTCGAATCGAGATAAATTGTGCATGAATTAATAATTTTTAAATAAAATATTTTTTTATTATTTAGTAAATTTAATTAAAAGAGGAGAGGGGAAAAATATCTCACGCTTTTTTTTCTTCTCTTTTCCCCACCTCTCTTGCCCTAGCCGAACCATTTCCTCCCCTCTCTTCTCTTGACCAAATCTCGAAGTTTCCCTCCGGTTCTCCAGTCATATCTTTCATTGTCGGCCTTAACCGACTTTCACAGCCAGTCGCTTTGTCGGTAACCCTTCTCTAACAGTTTTTCCCGCCCAAAAGGATCTACTAACCTCCCTAGTCTTGGCTTTGGGGGCTTTGGTGATTCTCCTCACCGCCCCCAATGCTCACCGCCGGTGAGCCGTTTTCTCATTTTTGCCTATAAATACCCCTTTGAGGGGAAGATTTGGGGTGTTGATGTTTTTGCTCGGGAGATATTGAGAGGTTTCGCTTGGTTTTGTTTCTTCGTTCTTCTCTGGAGGTTGATATTGGTCCATCGGTTCGCTGGTGATTCACTCGTACGATTTGAAAATTTCATTGCTGCTTTGAGGTTTTTTTTATACTTTCCGGAAGTAAGTTCTTGTTTTTTTGGCTGCCCCAAAAGGGATTCTTGACTTTAGAAAGGCATTTATATGAGAATATATTCATGTGATGGATTTGTACTATAGTAACATGAAGTAGATGGAAATTCTCGTATCTCTTTAGAATTATATTTGGTTATTTGGGAGGGTTTCTTCTAGTTTTCTTGTAGAACTTGAATTTTTTCTTTCCTCTCTTATACTCATTCATAGATCATAAATGTGGTTTTAATTCCAAGAAAGAAAGAAAGACGGGTTGAATGTGATGATTTTAATTAGTTATTTGAGTTAGCCCTGATTTCTTTTCTTTTAAAGACAAAGGGGACTTATGAGGAAACTTCCATTGAGGATTTATAATTTTGCGGACCTTACATGAATTTCACAAGCTTCCTTTCGATTCTCTTTTACCTCAGCTGCAGTTTTTTTATGTTATGTACAAAAGTCTCCTATCCTATACGAGTTCTTGGCTTGGTTCATGTTTTTCGGAATTATTCTCATATTCAGTTTATATTCTTTGATTGCTTAGCAGGAGGTTTAGCTTCCTTGCGGGTTTTGGCTTCAAACTATTAAGCATTGGAAGTATTATTTCTTTTTTATTTCTATCTTTCTTCCATTCTTTCTTCCATTCTTTCTTCTTTGCTTTCTTGGTTTTAAAAAGAAAATTTTATTGATCCTTGTTACATTATGAAATCCGAATCGAAGTGATTTTGAGATTATGAGTTGTTGTTTCCTTAAGTAGCTAGAATTTGGTTTGAGTTTTGTATATGTTCATATTTGGAGTGATCATAAACTCTATATATAAGATCTATATTAATTTCATGAGTTTAGTCACCTTTCACCCCAACCGTGGATTTAGATATTTTTTTTATATTCTTCCTCGCTCAATATTATAAATTACTATAGGAGAATTTTTTTAGAGGTATTATTGTTTCTTTTCATACACCTTTATCTGGATTTCTGTTTCAAGTATTCCATTAAATTTAATGAAAGTTTTACATATATACCACCTAATTTCTACACATAAAACCCAACACCAAATTTAATGCTCCTTCTCATATTTTGTTAGGAGAGTTGCATTTTTTTTTTATTATTGGAGAAATTCTATAGCAAGTTTTTTTACTCATTTGATTTGAGTTTGGAAATTATGAAAGCTTATCTTGGGAATTTATACTTTTTGCTTCCATCATTTGAATAATCAATCCTCTCAGGTCAAAAGTTCGAGGAGCGGGGTTACGAACAATGATGCAAAGAACCACTAATCACCTCTTCTTATAGCTAAAAATATAAAAAAATCAATATTCAATTAGTGAGATGCCCTTTCACTTACTTAAGTCATCGGCAGCTCTAACCCTTCCCCAAAGGGCTTGAGAATTGATAGTTAGAAAATAACAGATACTATAGATACTACACTTGTGAAGAAAACAAACATTACATATCTTTAACTGATAAGTCTAGATACTACACAACAAATACCACAATACATAATGCACCTTACACAATAGATACTACATACCACACCCTACACGACAGATACTACATTTATAACACATCATATATTACACAATAGACACTACCCAACATATATTATAAGAATAGAAATTACATTTCTTTTGAAAGTTTGGCTATTACATAATTAATCCCACCTATTAGACATCGATGTACTATACCCATTTGATTGATAAGTTCAGATACTATATATCACCTATCCTAACATCACATATAGTTGCACCATACCCCGATAAGTTCAGATACTATCTCACATGGGTACATTATATCTTTAACAAGATAAGTCCAGATACTATTTAGATGCACTCATCCATTAAATTTTAGGTTTTAGGCTGCCCGACTATAGGGGTGATTTATTGGTGACCTCTAGTTGATATTGATAGGTTGACTTTGATATATCAGTGGCCTGGGGGATCGAGAAAAAAAAAGGGAAGTCTAGTCTGAGCCTAACCCCAAATTAAAATCATATATTCCACTTTAAATTTTCATATGCTTATCATTTAACATTTCTATTATAATATGCAAATGTTTATCTAATCCCTTTATATTATGTAATTGTAATCTATTTTGTAGTTTCGCCAGAATTAACCAGGTACACTTTTAATTGTTTCAATTTCTTTACTTTTCCTAATACATAGTTCTTTCTTTACTATACATTTCTTTTCTTTTATATTGTATTGTACATTTCCGCATATTTTTTGTACCTTTTTCTTACCTTACTTTGTTACATAGCTTCTTTTTCTTTCTTTATTGCACTGTAGTATATATATTTGTCTGTATTCTTGCTTTTAGTTACTACCTTTTAATGTTCATACAATTCCCTAGGATAGACCGCTCGAGGCATGGTTTTTCTTTTCTTTACTCTCTTCATGTAACGAGACGACAACGTGGTCGGTTGACGACTCATCTTCGGACAACAGTTAGGACTACAACAAAAGCTGGAGACAGAAGTGTAAACTGAACCTCGATTGATTTAAATAACATACCTATAAGACGTCGAGGTTGTTCATCTGGTACAACGTAAATCCTCAAACTATCTCTTAGGACCTCGTACAATTATATATATCATACGATATAAGTTCTAAAATTTTTAGGTATCTGAGTTCGTCGTTCGGTACGACATAAATCCTCACATTTTCCAGGGTCATTTACATATGAAATGTAGATATAAACCTCAAATATCTAAATAACTTGTAGGACTGAAACATCACGTGATTTCCCTTTAAAAAATGTAAAGTCAAACCATAGGTTAGTTTGAGATGTCACTGAATATTCTTCATTATCTTTGATATCTCCTACTTTTCACTCCTTTGGATTCTAGAAATAACAGTTTAATCTAAATTCTAGAAGTATCCCACTTGATTTTTCCTATAAGCAATCGTGGAAACCTAAATGTTGAATTTTTGAAGAGAAAACCTCTGATCATTATCGAGAGTTTTATCAAATGACCACTGTCATTTGAGATGTAATTAACTATAGGGGCTTGCCTCTATAGAGAATTAAGAACCCAGATTAATCTAAACTCTGTCTAATCTGTGTATTAAATTGGGGAATTTGTCGGCTATAAAATTCACAGACCAAAATAGAGTCATAAACTTTTAATTTTAGATAGTTAAGCCTACCAATAAGTGATACGTCCATCCTTCGAGATGATATATCATTTATAGTATTGTGCTCAGTTGTTTAAACTATTAGATATATGAGGTCTATCCGGTCTCATCATTTTTCAAAAATAAAAAAAAATATCATTTTCACAAAATTAAAATTACATTATATATTATATTAAATTTACATTTTAAAATCTTATTTTCAAAAAAATATAGCCTACATAGGCCATAGAAGTGACCGAATTTTGGTGATAAGTTAGGAAGTCTTAAGTCAAATTGATATGAATCTAGCCTATCACCCTAGAAAACAACCAATTTACACCCATTAATAAATATTTCCCTAGAAGGGCATTCAATTACAGTAATTATTGTAATGTGCCAATAGGAGCAATAATATCCTTTAATCCTCTGGTCAAGTAAAAAAGGACATTGGCTAATTCTGATGTTTTGAATCCACATCTGTGGTTAGGCAGAGAGGATATTGGCTCCCGCTTCTCCCCCACCTGAGGGCTAACAATCGCACCATATGTTTTCTAAACATCTGAACCAAATTGTTGATCTTAGTTTGTCACCCCAAAATCACCAATTCTACACTCATCAAACAATATTTTCCTATTTATTTGTACTAAATCCCATGAAGACTTCACTCTTCCATGACATTAAAGTGTGATCCTTACTAGAATGTTGAAAACATGCACATCCCGACTCTTATGTTTTGGCATAGATTTTAACAAATCAATTAGCCATATTGAAAAGTAAAAGAAGTTCAAGAGGAATCATCACATTTAAAAAATTAAGAACAAATTCTAACTTGCATTCCAAAATCTTAAACATTACTCACTGCAAAAGAAAAGTAAAAGGAAAACAATGACATAACATACTAATGCCACTATTTCCTAATACGAAGAAAGTGTAAGAAAAATATATCACAAAGCACAAATAAAACAAATGAAAAACTTCATTACATTAAAGCAAAACCACTAGATAAGAGTTTACAAAATCATAAGATAATGAATAACACAATACTTAGTTTTTTTCCCTTGAAAGAAAGATGAAGATCTCTCCTACAAAGCCTCTCGCTAATCCATGCAATGATAGTACATTTCCTTACAGATTATCTTAAAATCCCCTCTTCAATCTCTCCAAAAAAAGTAAAAATCTACATTTCTACTCCTATTTTAAGATCCCTAAACCTTCTCAACATCTTTGGGCCAAAGAATGTTAAAAACTATCCAAAATTGCGAAAAGCCGCGTCCCTAAGTATCCATAACCCTCCCTAAGAGTCTACAGTCATTCCTAGTGTCGTTTGGTGCTATCTGGCAATTTTTTTGGATTTGTGTGCCCTTTGATGCCGGTTCTGGCGCCTCCCTGCACAACTCCACCGTTTGGCTTCTTTTCAGCTCTGTTTTACCTCATTTTAGTTGTGTTTCATTCCTAACAGATATACCTATAAGATAAACATGAAAATATCCTTTCTTTAAAGTATAATTTCATCCAAAAACATATGAGAAATGTAATGTAGATTAAGCATAGAAAGACATATCGAAATGTGACAGAACAAAATTTTCTTTCTTAATATTTTTGCTCCAAATTGCACTGTTTTTGCTTCATTTTCACCAAAAGTCTATTCTTTGTACCTAAAGACAAAAATATGCAAAATACATTCCTTTAAAGTGCAATATCAATAAAAATCACCAAATATAGATATTAAAAGTAGATGAAAAATTAAACATTTTTTAGACGTATCAGTTATACAAATTAGTTTGTTGTTGCAAATATGGTCAAGCAGAACCCCTCAGTCATATCATACTCAGTAAATCTGGCCTAGTTGAGTTTCCTTATGACTAGTCGGTCTTGATTGGTTATCCACTCCCTCGATCATGTCATGTCTAGTTTACTGGTTTGGCTGAGGTTTTTTTTTTGCTTGGTAGCTCAGCCTGACCATGATAAAGATTTTGGGATGCTTCCAACATGTGTATTGTATCTTATTTGTGGAATACCCCTGTTGAGAGTTGATACACCTAAAATATATAGTGTTTTTATACGCATTTTTATGCCTATTTTTAAGATATTATGCTTTAATGAAAGTTATTTGTGTATTTTTCTTTTAAATACAATCAAATGGATAAAAAATACTAGAAAAAGTGAAAAAGGATTAAATGTGGAGCAAAAATGAAGAAAGGTGCAAAAATGAATTGGGGTGCCTAAGCGCCCAGGTCAAACGCCTAAGCACCAGAGGCTCGTGCCTAAGCGTCAGGTACCTCGCGCTTAAGAGCCAGAAGTAATTATTTGATGATTCATTGAACTTAGAAGAATTTTTGAAGAGGTGTTTGAAGAAATATCTCATGGACATGAAAATTCATTCAATTGTATTTTGAGAAAGCGACTTCTAGAAGATTTATTGAATGGAGACACATTTTGAAGGGACACCAAGGCACCTTTTGGATTTTTATTAAAAAAAGACTTGGATCATCAAGACAAGAGGCCAACCAACCATCAGATTTTACAGCCATCATCCATCAAAGTCAGCGTAGCCACCGCCGACCACTTTCTTTTTATTTTATTTTGAGTTTTTAGATTATATTGTGAGTGAAGTAAGAGAATTCAAAGGAACTTCAAGACATTTTGTGGAGATAATTTGAGATAAGCATTATTCTTTGTGACTACACTTGATTTTAATTTAAATTTCTTGTTTGTGTGCATGATTTCTAGTTTTAAACTCATGTGTGATTTTGTTTACTCCATGGATTCTGAGTACTTTTCTTTATATTTTTTTTAAATGATATGTGATTAAGTGTTGAAAGGAAGTTGTGTGAACTATTAGGCTTCAATATTGGAAGAAGTTGTGATGATTTGAAACCTTGGGCTTCATTTATTTCTTGATTTGACTAATTAAGATGTTAATACCTGTTGTGAGAGCATGTAAGATCTGAGATGATATTGTTTCAGTTAATAAATGGTTTAGAATCACATATTGATTTCATGGATGAGAATGTGGTTCATGGGGTTGACTACAAATAAATAAGGAAATAAATTTTTCAAGGGTGTAGAATTAAAGGACTTTAGAGTGACATGCTAAAGCCCCCAATTTGATTTATAGTTTTAGGTTTTGATATGAGATATTAGCCTCCAAGTGGAGGGAGAAGAGGGAAATCAGGCGTGAGATTTAGTATCTTCTCTACCCAACCGGTCTTCAAGACTATTCAAACTATAGATTAGCCAATGTTCTTTATAGCAACTCTAGTAAGGGTAAAGAACATTATTGCTCCTATTTGACACAACAAAATTTCTATACTTATTACTGATTCGTGATAAAGAAAAAGATATTTTACTTGCACTGCCTTCATCTTGCAAGTATTTAGTTAAGTAAATTAGTTGCTTAATTCATCTTCATATGTCAAAAATTACAAAAAGAATTGAATTTGCATTCCTATTTCAGCATCTTAAGTTTAAGTAAGAATATTGTGCTAAGTAGATTTTTGTCATCTAAAATTTCTAAACTTTCTAGTTTTTAAAAGTGCATATTGTTAATCTCCCAGTATGTTTGATATTCGGGGCTTAATAAAAAAGTCTTATATTATTTGATAATGATACATATACTTGCGTAGTATCTCATATTTAAATATTATAATTGTATTCGTATTTGTTTCATAGTGGAAAACTTACTTAGCTTTTTCTTTGGATCAAGTTTTTGACTTTATTGCAAATTAAGAATAATTATTAAGGAAATTAAACATATAATCACATACATCACACTTTACATCTATAAACAAAGTTGAGATCAAGTTTTTAGCGTTGTTGTTAGGGAGGTAAAAAAAGAGAGTTAAATTATAGAAATTTGCAAAAAATTTCAAAAGACTTTTTTAGAAATTAAAAATTTCTATTTTTACAAAGTCTTATTTTAACTTTAAGATTTATTGTAAGAATATTGTAGTGTTATTTTTATATAAAGTTCTTGTTTGTGTGTTTTTATTTTTATTTCATTTTATATGTGTTTTATAGTAATGTATGCGTAGTTCAGGTTCCACAGGACTTGTGTCTTACGATTTTGAATTAAAAAGAACTATTAAAAAAATTAAAAAATTAAAAATTACTAAAAAATTTTCAAGAAATGACAAATCAAACTAATCAAAATGTTAAAGAATTTAGACATTTAAGAGATTATGAAAACACTACGATGGATGAACTTCATTGTAGTATTCAAAAACCCGTTGTAGTAGCTAATTCATTTGAACTTAATCCTGTTATTATCTAAATGATATCAAATAATTACTTTAGGGGAGCATCAACTGAAGATCCAAATTTACATCTTGCTAATTTTCTAGAATTATGTGTTACATTTAAATATGATGGTGTTTCAGATGATACTATAAGACTTAGATTATTTACTTTCTCATTAAGAGATAAAACTAAAATATGGTTACATTCATTATCATCTGGATCTATCAGAACTTTGAGTGATTTAGCACAAAAATTCCTTGCTAAATATTTTCTACCATAAAAAACTGTGAAGTTTAGAAATGATATTACATCTTTTTATCAGTTAAAAGGGGAATATATTTATGAAGCATGGGAACGATTTAAAGAACTCTTAAGAAAGTGTCCACACCATGCTATACTAGATTGGTTAATAATTCAAACCTTTTATAATTGATTAATTGGTTCTCTTAGATCTATTATCGAGTTATTAATTCAGACATTCTATAATGGATTAGTTGGATCTCCTAGATCCATTATCGATGACATTGTCGGTGGTTCATTGATGTCAAAACCATTTCATGACGCTTATATTTTAATTGAAGAAATAACTACAAACAATTTTTAATGGCCTTCTGAAAGGGTAAATATAAATAAAGTAGCCAATATTATTGAAACTGATGCTTTTTCCATGCTAGAAAATCATGTTGCAGCAATTTCAGAGAAGTTAGATCAATTTAGAATGAATTTTTCTAAACCAATTTCCATGATTGAAGAGAATTTATTTGGCCAAATAGTAGATTCTCAAGCATCATCAGAGACTTTGAATGCCATAAATAATAAGCAGAATAACCCATATTCAAACTATTATAACCTATGTTAGAAGAACTATCTTAACTTTAACTGGAATAATACTTTGGGTGGTAGTAATTAGCAATGGAGGAACAACCAAGTAAACTCATTGGGAAACTGGAAAAACCAAAGGAATAATAATTATAGACCTACATATCCTCCAGGTTTTAACAGTAATCCACAATTTAAGAAGAAGAAGTTGCCTATAAAAGAAGTGGTGTTATAAATGAGAAATCAATTACAAAGTCAATGAGCTACAATTATAAATATTGAGAATCAGTTAGGACAAGCAACAAATTCATTAAGTAACAGATCCCAAGGAATAAGGAAGTAAATCTGAAAGACCAGTATAAAGAGCAAGTAAAAGCCGTTCAACTTATAAGTGGAAGAGAATTAGAAGGAAGAGTTCAAAAAGAGACTGAAGTAGAGGGAGAAGAGATTGAAGAATCAAAATAGGACGCTTTGAAAGGTTTAGAGAGACTTATTTCTCCACTTAAAGTTGATTTAGAAAAACCACCACCTCCATTTCCTTAGAGGCTTCGACAACAAAAGTTGGATAAACAATTTTCAAAATTTATGGAAATTTTTAAGAAGCTTGCCATTAATATTCCATTTGTTGAAGCTCTAGAAAAAATGACAAGCTATATAAAGTTTATGAAGGATATTCTTAACAGAAAAAAGAAGTTTGAAGATAATGAAACAGTTACACTTAGTGAAGAGTGCAATGCTATAATTCAGAAAAAGTTACAGAAAAGCTTAAAGATTTTGGTAGCTTTACAATTCCAAGTGCAATAGGAGACAAATTTTACGGGAAAGCTTTATGTGATTTAGGAGCAAGCATCAACCTTATGCCATTATCAATATTTAAAAGATTGGGATTTGATGAAATAACCCCTACCACTATAACTCTGTAGCTAGCAGATTTTTCAATAACATATTCTAAGGGAGTTATATAAGATGTCCTTGTGAAAGTAGATCAATTTATCTTTCATGTTGATTTCATTGTGCTAGATATGAAGAAAGATAAGGAGATACCTATCATTTTGGGGAGACCTTTCCTATCCACTGGAAGAACAATGATAGATGTGCATAAAAGAGAATTAACAATGCATATCAATGATCAAATAATTACATTTAATATTTTCAAATCAATGAAATATCATGCAAAAGGTAAAGATGATGACTGCTATAGAATGTATATTATAAGATATTTAAGTGAATGACATTTCAAAGCAACTTATGAAGACAATTTGAATTAAAAGAGATGGAACACAAACAAGAAAAGGATTTAGATCAATACAATGATTTATATAAGGAAGATTGAAATTATGTTAAAATTTTTTTTTGAAGTTTTGGGCATGACAAAAAAAGATACATCATTTTGTCCATCAATTGAAAAACCTCCTAAAATTAAGTTGAAGTTGCTTCCCGAACATTTGAGGTATGTCTTTTAGGTGAATCCTCTACATTACCTATTATAATTTCTTTCAAGTTAACTCCAAAAGAAGAAGAAAGTTTAATGAAAACTTTAAAGAGTTATAAGAAAGCCTTTGGATGGACAATTGCTGATATAAAAGGAATCAGTCCTTCAATTTGTATGCATTGAATTCATATGGAAGAGAACTACAAACCCAAGGCTGAACCTCAAAGGAGATTGAATCCTATTATGAAAGAAGTTGTTAGATGTTAGAATTATCTACACTATTTCAGATAGTTCATGAGTTAGTCCAATGCACTGTATTTCTAAGAAAGAATGAGTGATTGTGACTTTGAATAAACATAAAGAGTTAATATCAACAAGATAAGTCACACAATGGTGAATATGCATCAATTATAGAAAATTAAATCTCACTGCTAGGAAAGATCATCCACTACACTTTCTAGATCAAATGCTGGATAGACTAGCTGGGCATAAATACCTTTATTTTCTGGGTGGATATATTGGTTATCACCAAATACAAATAGCTACTGAGGATCAAGAGAAAACAATTTTTATTAGTGCTTATGATACATTTGCTTTTAGAAGAATGTCCTTTGGTTTATGTAACACACCAGCAACATATCAAAGATGCAGGATGACTATTTTTTGTGATTTATTTGAAAAAGGGAATAAAGTTTTTATGGATGATTTTTCAGTGTTTGGAACGTCATTTGAATCATGTTAGAACATTTGTCAGAAGTTCTTAAGTGCTGTGAAGAAACAAATTTAGTCCTTAATTGAAAAAAATGTCAATTTATGGTAGCAAAATGAATAGTTTTAGGACATCAAATTTCAGAAAATGAAATGGAAGTAGACCCTGCAAAAATTTAAGTAATTGTTAATCCACTGCACCCAACAATTGTGAAGGAAATTAGGAGTTTTTAAGGGCATGCTGGAATCTACAGGTGTTATACTAAAGGCTTCTAAAAAATTACTAAGCCTCTATGACATTTACTTGAAAAGATGTAATTTTTAATTTTGATAAAGAGTGCCTAAAATATTTTAAATTATTAAAATAAAATTAATCACTACACCAATCATTATTTCGCTAGATTGAGGAAAACATTTTGAATTAATCTGTGATGTTAGTGATTTTGCTATTGGAGTTGTTTTAGGACAAAAGCACGATAATATTTTCAAAGTTATCTACAATGCTAGTTGAACTCTCAATGAAGCTCAAATTAATTATACCACAACTAAGAAGGAGTTATTAGTAGTATATATGCTTTTGATAAATTTAGATCATACTTAATTGGAATTAAATGTATTGTGCATACAAATCATTCTACTATTAAGTATTTAATGAAAAATAAGGATGCAAAACCAAGTTTGATAAGATGGGTTCTTCTTTTGCTTGACTTTGAAATAGGAGATAGAAAGGGAGCTGAGAATCAAATTGTTAATCATTTGTCCATACTTGAATTAGAAAAACCACTCAGTTTTGAAAAAAAAATTAATGAACATTTTTCAGATGAAGAATTGTTCAAAGTTAATGAGTGGCGTGTTCCATGGTATACCAGTATTGTGAATTTTATTGTTAGTGATATTATACCCTATGGAATGACATACCAACAAAAGAGAAAATTTATATCTGAAGTTAAGATTATTTTTAGGATGACCCATTTTTATATAAACAAGGAAATGATCTAATTATTCGAAGATATGTGCATTTAGAAGAAACTTATGAAATTATCTAAAAAAGTCATAATTCTGATTTTGGGGGACATTTTGGTATTGATAAAACAACATACAAAATTTAATAATCTGGATTTTATTGGCCTACAATCTTTAGAGATGTTAACGCTTATATCAAAACTTATGATCGATGTCAACGAGTAGGCAATATTTTTATGAGGAATGAGATGCCCCTCAATTATGTACTAGAAGTTGAGATAATTGATGTTTGGGGATACAATTTCATGGGACCATTTATACCATCTTTCGGAAATTTATATATACTATTAGCAGTAGACTATGTATCTAAATAGATAAAAGTTGTTGCTTTACCTCGATGTGATGCTCAAAGTATTGCAAAGTTTTTAAAAATGAACATATTTTGTAGATTTGGGATGTCGAGAGTCATCATAACTGACAGAGGAAGTCATTTCAGAAATGCAATAATGGAGAAATTATTAAGGAAATATCATATAAACCATATAATTACTACTGTTTATCATCCTCAGACAAGTGGTTTGGCTGAATTATCCAATCGTGAAATTAAAAGAATATTAGAATAATCTATAAATCCAACCAAAATGGATTGGTCGGCTAAAATTGACAATGCTTTGTGGGCTTATAGGACTGCATACATAGCTCCTATAGAAATGTCTTCATACAGACTAATATTTGAGAAAGCATGTTACTTACCAGTTAAACTTGAGCATAAAGCATATTGGGCTATTAAAGAATTTAACTGCAATTTAAAGAATGCTGGTGAGAAAAGGTTATTGCAATTAAATGAGATTGAAGAGATAAGGAATGAATCTTATGAAAGTGTTAAGATTTACAAAGAAAAGATGAAGACGTGGCATGATCGGATGATTCTCACTAAAAATTTTCAGCTAGGGCAACAAGTTTTGCTTTACAATGCAAAATTAAGATTATTTCCAGGCAAACATAAGTCCAAGTAGATGAGCCCATTTATTGTGATGAAAGTTTATCCCTATGGAGTTGTGGATATCAAAGATCCTAAAACTGATAAAATATTTAAAGTGAATGGTCACAGACTGAAATCCTACTTGTTAGGTGAACAACTTAAATTAAATGATTTTCTGGTGTTGGGTCAACCAGAATAAGTACTGGTTACGTCGGGCTAACGACGTTAAACCAAGCGTTATGTGGGAGGCAACCCATAATTATTTATGTTATTATTTTTATTGTTGTGATGTTGTGTGTGAATTAGAAAATTGTGGTAGTATTTTTTTTTATATATTAAGTTAGTGATTATTCTAAGACCTTAATAGATGACTTAGACATGTTAGAATGAGTGTTTGGACGTTAAGTTGGCAGGTGCTAAATATGGCATTGGCGCTTGAGTGCCAAAATCCAACGCTTAAGCGCGACAGTTCAAAAACATGTGTTAAATTAAATTTCTAGAAGTTTTAACCAAGGATTGGTTAGCTTGGATGTAGGAGACAGTTCTAAGACATGCCTAGAAGTTATAGGAAGAGTTTGAAGCTTATAAATAGAAGGGTTATGTAAAGATTTTACCACAATTAGATTTTAACCCTAAATCCTAAGTGAAAAAGAGAGGGTTTTAGAAATATGTCATCTTGGGAGAGTGATTTAAAGAAGGAGGAGGCGATGAGAAAGAAGTTTATTAGTCAAAGTGCGCAAGAGTTATATAACGGTTTCCTTGTTGTTAGTATCGAAGGAGTAGTGGAGAAAATCACTAATATTAAGGCTGACGTGGCTTTAATTGAAGCAAAAGTGATGGAAGTTAATGCACATCTGGATCATATAAGATGGCAACTTAAGATGCAGTTTATCCATACCAATTTTATAGAAGAAGCGGACAAGGCTATGTGTCTGAAGAATAAATTGATTGAAGAAGATTCAATTAGAGTTATTAATCATCGTCTGTTCTTTCATATATACATTCCAATTGTTGAAGGCGAGACTAATGATAGACCAGAATTCGTTCCATCAACAAGGGAATGGAATTAAGTTTGTGATTTAGAGTTTATGTATTTAGTGATTGTTTAATGTTAAGTGTTTAGTGTTTGTTTAATGTTAAGTGAGTTTAGTGTGTTTTAATGTTATGATTGTCTAGTGTTTATATTAGGAATCTTCACATCCGAGACTATTTGGATGGAGAATCTATTATTTGAAAACATTTTTAATTGTTTGTGAATGAATATAAGTGTTTTGTTTGTGTGAAATTCTGTGTTATTGTGTGTTGAATCGAATTAGTTAAGATTGGTGAATCTTAAGTAAGAGGAGATTTAAGAGGGAAGGAAAAAATATTTAAAGTGTTTTGTGGCCAATTACAGTTGGTTGACTTACGCTAGACGTGCATTTCATTTAAATCAAAAAAATCAAAATTTGTGCACTGGCACCTAAGCACCAAGACCCGCGCTTAAGCGCTGCATAAACTGAGAGATAAGTGTCTAAGCACCGAACCATTCACGCTTAAGAGTCGGTTCATGAAAATTGGTTCACAAACGATTTTAAGTGAAAATCGGTTCGAAAAACTCCATTAACGCACCTTCGCTTTGCCTTCTTCCTTGGGTTTTCACGATTTTGAAGCTAGGGCTCACCATATTTGAAGATTCTCTTAGGGATTTAAAGAAAAAAATGCTAGATTTGGTATTCTTGAGGTTAGAGCTTCACTTATATGCAAAAATTTTTTATTTTCACCATGTATTTTGGCACACTCATGAGTTACTAGAAAATCACTATTCATGGTGAAAATTTGAGAAAAATCTATGGAAAAGGCATGAATTTGTTAATTTAAGCTTTTAGGAGTCTAGTTTAGTGATTTAGAGTTGAATGTAGAATATATTTTGAATTTTATACATTTTTTAGAAATGGCACCAAGAACGACGAGGAGTAAGGGGAAGGCTCCATTCGATTCAAACAAGTTTGTCAGTTTAAGAGCTCAGGATTTGATACAGTGATACACTGCAGTTGAGAAAGTTAATTTTTGAGCGGTGTTTTAAAAGTCCGGGAGGAACTGTTGAAGATTTGATTGTTCGCCGCCATTAGGAGTGGTTCTGTTATTTTTCTGTTGTCACAGTGATTTTTGTTGTGTGGGAGTTCTATGAGAATCTCCCTGAAGCTAATGAAGAAGGAGTCATGGTGGGGGGGAAGACAGTTCCTTTTTCTCCTGTAGTAATTAATCCATTTTATCATTTGCCCCTGAGTAATTTGTGTTTTTATTCAAACTATAGTCCTACAGAGAAGGAGTTAGACGAGATTATTTCATCTCTGACTGCTGGGAGAGGGTTATGGAAGGTAACAAATGAAATAAGAGTGAACTTTTCTGCTTCAAAGTTGAATGTCACTACAAAGGCATGACATTATTTTATTTCTACTTGTCTGATACCTACAAATCATTTGAGTGAAGTGACTCGATATTGAGCAACGTTGAATTATTGCATTCAGTAGTTTAAGCCTATTGATATTGGAGCTTTGATTCATGGATCTATTAGCAGTTCTGTCGTTGTTGCTACTACTGCAGGTTTGGGATTTGCATCCTTGATCTTTTCTTTATGCAAGCAGGTTGGGGTTAGATTTGACAGTTGGAAGGAGATCTTATAGCCACTAAAGCCCATTACCAGTGTGAATGTGAAATCTTATTCACATCATTCTATTTTTGGCTGGAGGGGTGGATTCTCTAGTAGTTCTGCTGCTTCATTATCACGATCTTCTACTTCACATGCTTCTACATCATAAGGTCAGACTTATTGATCTGATTCTCAGTCACAATTATTACAGAAGATTTTGGACAATGTGAACTATTCTGTGGAAAAGGTATCAAACTTAGAAGATTTTGTTGAGCATATGGATGAGTATATGAAGAGACGTAGTGATTATGATTGTGAATTCAACCTAGTTATGGAAATCCTTATGAGTGGTAACCAAGATGTTGTATTTCCTCAGTACCCTAGATATCCACCATATAAGCCTACAGTTTTTTGGCTCAGTGATGATAGTGATGAAGAGGAGAATGGTGACTAATTTGGATCTTTAGTTTTGTTTGATTTTTTTAGTGTATGTGTTGTTATGAACTGTTGTTAGTGCAGTTGTTCTATACTTTGTGTTTTATTTTTAGTTGTTATTGTTGAGGCTGCTATGTTTTGTTTCGTACACCTACTATGATGCATCTGTGTTTTGTTAGTAGTTATTATGTTTAATGGTAGTAATTGTGATAATTGTGTTATTTAATGTATTTAGTTAGTCTGTGATGAACTTAATTCTGAATCTTAGGAAGGTTCAGAGTCTAGCTAACTTTTTTTACTTTTAAAAGTTGCATGTTTAAAATTTTCAATTTACTACCAGCTATTTTTCTTTAAGCTGCAGTCATATATGTTTGTTAGCGTGTTTGTTTGTTTTTATGTTATACTCCACTGCATAGAAGTCTAATGAATCTCTATATGTTAAGAAAATTAAAATTTGATCAATTTAAAATTTTTTTACTCCTATTTTTAATTTTTGTACTTGCATATTTAGGATATGAAAATTATTGCAAGCATTTTATTTTAAATTTTCATTCCTATCAATATTTATATGATGCTAAAATATTTTATTTTTATTAAAAATTTAAATTTGGGGGAGGGATTAAAAATTTTCTTAAAAACTTAAAAGTTTATTTGTTCTCGAATGTATTTCAAATAAATTTTATTTTGAATTGAAGAAAATGATTATGTATATGAAGTTATATTAGGGAAATAAAATTTTAGTATAGAAATGAATAAGAGAATTTAGTTAAAAATTATAGTTATAAAGAAAAATTTAAAGTTAAAATTTTTTTAGTGTGGAAAATGTTAAATATAGTGTAATTATCTTTAGTAGGAAAAATTGTATTTTTAAAAACTTTAGAAGATTTAGATTTTTATTTTCAAAACTTAAATTTCTTTTATTGAAATTAATTTTTATAATTATTATTATGTTTTTTTATGTGAAAAAAAAATATCAACTCTTTGCTTTATGAAAGAGAGTGGAATTCAAAACCATTAAAGGTCTATCCAAATATAGTAATCCTTGCCTGAAAAAGAAAAAGAAAAGAAAAGAAAAAGAAAAAAAAAGAAAAAGAAAAAGGGAGGAGAAGCTTGAGGATTAGTGTCTAATCAAAAATTAGTTCCACATCTGATCTTTTTAAGGTATAAGACTTGAGAAACTCTTAAGCTTAAGGATATAATATAGTGAGTAAAATTATGTTTAATAAAATTTTTAAGTAGAGAAAATAAAATACCTAAACTCTATATTTGGAAAATCTACAATATTTCTGAATTAGATAGAAACTCATATTTTCATATTTCTTAACATTAAAAATTTTTAAACTCTAAATTGGTCTCATTTACTAATATTTTTTCTAAATTGAACTACTAAATTTCTACATCAAAATTTTGGTAACTCCTAAAGAAACTCATATGCATCATCTACTTATGTTGGTTTTTAAAGATTGAAGTCACTTGAGTACAAGTAACATCTTAAGTTTGGGGGATTTTGATACACCTAAAATATATAGTATTTTTATACACGTTTTTATATCTATTTTTGAGATATTGCGCTTTAATGAAATGTATTTGTGTGTTTTTCTTTTAGGTGGAATCAAATGGATGAAAAATGCTAAAATGAGTGGAAAAAAAACAAATTTGGAGCAAAAATGAAGAAAGGTGCAAAAATGAACTGGGGCGCCTAAACGCCCAAGTCATCGCCAGTTACCCCGCGCTTAAGCACCAGAAGTAGTTATTTGATGATTCATTGAATTTAGACGAATTTTTGAAGAGGCGTTTGAAGCAACCCTTGGTAAATACATGGAAAATATCGCATGGACACAAAAATTCATTCAATTGGTTTTTAAGGAGGTAATTTCTAAAAGATTCGTTGAATGGAGACACATTTTGAAGGGACACCAAGACACCTTTTGGATTTTATTTAAAACAAGACTTGGATCATCAAGACGAAAGGTCAGCCACCCATCAGATTTTACAGTCATCATCCATCCAAGTCGCCACCTCCGCCGCCACCGAAACCACTTTCTTTTTATTTTATTTTAAGTGTTTAGTTTGTATTGTGAGTGAAGGAAGAGAATTCAAAGGAACTTCAAGTCATTTGGTGGAGAGGATTTGAGATCAGTGTTTATCATTATGACTACACTTGGTTTTAATTTAGATTTCTTGTTTGTGTGCGTGATTTTTACTTTTAAACTCATATGTGTCTGTGTTTTCTCCATAGATTCTGAGTAGTTTTCTTTATTTTTTTCCTTAAAATGATAAGTGATGTTGAAAGGAAGTTGTGTGAACTATTAGGCTTCAATATTGGAAGAAGTTGTGATGATTTGAAACCTTGAACTTCATTTACTTATTGATTTGGCTAATTAAGATGTTAATACCTATTGTGAGAACATGTAAGATCCGAGATGGTTTTTTCTCAGTTAAGAAATGGTTTGGAATCACATATTGATTTCATGGATGAGAATGTAGTTCATGGGGTTGAGTGCAAATAAATATGGAAATAAACTTTTCAAGGGTATAGAATTAGAGGACTTTAGAGTGACCGACTAAAGCCCCCAATTTGATTTATAGTTTTAGGTTTTGATACAATATGTCAGCCCCCAGGTGGAAGGAGAAGAGGGAACTTTAGAGTGAGAGCTAATATCTTCCCTACCTAACCGATCTTCAAGGCTATTCAAACTATATATTAGCCAATGTTTTTTATAGCAATTCTAGTAAAGATAAAGAATATTAGTACTCTTATTTGGCACAACACATTTAGAATACTTTCACAACAGAATTTCTCTACTTATTACTGATTCATGATAAGGAAAAAAATATTTTACTTATACTGTCTTCATCTTGCAAGTATTTAGTTAAGTTATTTAGTTGCTTACTTTATTTTCATATATAAAAAAATTACAAAAGAAATTGAATTTACATTCTTATTTTAGTATCTTAAGTTTAAGTAAGAATATTGTGCTAAGTAGATTTTTGCCATCTAAAATTTCTAAACTTTCTAGTTTTTTAAAGTGCTTATTGTTAATATCCCTGTGGGTTCGATATTCGGGGTTTAATCAAAAAGTCTTATATTACTTGATAACGATGCGTATACTTGCGTAGTATCCCATATTTAAATATTATAATTGTATTCTTATTTGTTTCATAATGGAGAACTTACTTAGCTTTTGTTTTGGATCAAGTTTTTTATTGTGTTGCAAATTAAGAATAACTATTAAGGAAATCAAGCATATAATCACATACATTGTATTTTACATCTATAAAGAAAGTCGGGATCAAGGGTCTTTTGTTGGTATCACATTTTGATATTGTATGTGTGAGATGTCCACTTGAACATAATTCAACCATACTTTACACATACATTGTTCCTTGTAGTTCCAGTTATCCTTCAAGGCCTTTTAGTGCGCTCTTTCAAGCCTAAGAGACAAGTTTCCACTCTTATGAGGTGTCTTATGGATTGCGATCACTAGGTTGCATCGAATGCTTCAAAGGAAAATTTATGTCCCAAGCGCACATGCATCAGGCTTTGGGTGCACCTGCACCTTCAGTCTTATGGCACACCGAAGCAATAGTTTGAACGCTCTTGAGCCTTTTCTCTTATGGCATGCATGTGCAAGACTCACACTAAACCCATACTGAGACATAGAGAGTTTAGCAAACCCGTATCATGGTTTGGATGCACCCGTGCTCGGTCCTTATAGCACACCTTGTTGGACTCGTGTCGGGAGACAAAGAACCCAGAGAACTGTCATCGCCTATAGGGTAAACCCAAACACACCTACACCAACTTGAAATATGCTATGGTTTTACTGACCTGGATTTCTAAATGGAGGGACCTTAAGTCCCTTAAATCACACTAATATGCATGTAATAAGAGGATTAAAGGGGAATTACATGGTTATTATGCCTAAAATGTCATTAAGGAAGGGACCATTGAGTCCTTGGGTGAATCCGTGCCCAAAAATGGCATAAAGGGTTTTCTTAACCCATACCATTAAGAGAAATCCATTCAAACTTTAATTTTTACACATACCACTCAAATCTTTCCTAGAACATAACAAATATCACCATTTTAACTTTTAAAAAGTTAAATACACATGTTCATGCATAGGTAAGTTGATATGTTTGAAAAAATTGTTTTTTGGTGATGGATACGTGGATTCATGAGAATTAAGTGACTTGCTGCCCCTTTTTTTCGAATATATTTGTGTTGTTGTTGCACGATTTTTGCTCTTCTTGCTGCCCCTTTTTTTGAATATACGTTGGAGATCATTCTTATAGTTTTGAACACATGTTTGGTGTTCGGCTTCTGCTCTTCTTGCTGCCTTACCCGAGAACATGTATTTGGATTCCTTTATAATGGCTTGATGATCTCTTTCTGGGTTTACCCGAAATTTGTAGTGTGAGGGCTTCTTAATTTCATTTTGGTTGTTTCTCTTTGCTACCTTACCCGAAAATATATATATATATTTGGATCCCTATGTGTCAGCTTGATGGTTTCTCTATTGTTTCTCATACCTTATAGAAGATAAATAAAAAATAATCTTAACACCTTATAATTTCATGGGCACGTTACTTTCTCTTCTAATTAATGTTTCACATGAAGGTAATATAATTCCGTGATAAACAAACAGAGATATGTGTTGATGTCCATGGATTATTAGATTTGCATGCTTGTTTTATTTTTTGTTTTTAGATTTCAAAGATATACTTCATTTCTAGTTTAAATTTTGAATTATGTCATAATATACATAACTTAATGAATAAAGCTAAAGAGGTTGGATCATCAGTCATGTGGGATAAAGAGGTCATCATTGTATTCTATGATCTATGTTTGAGGGAGGTTGAGGTGGGAAATAGGCCCACAACTTTTTTTAACAAAGAAGAGTGACAAAATATTATGGTTAAATTCAAGGAAGTGACCAGAAGAGATTACGATCAAATGAAATTGAAAAACAAGTGGGATCAGTTAAAGAAGGATTGTAAATTTTGGAAAGAACGAAAAATGGGATCAACATGAATGGGTTTTAATCCAGCAAAACGTACAATTGATGCACCAGAGGATTGGTGGGCTGAGAAATTACAGGTATATATATATATCGAATATTACTTTAAAGATATTGAATTGTATTGATTTTATTAATAAAACTTTTTAATCTATTCCAGGCGGTGCCGTCAGCCAAGAAATTTAAATTTGTTGGCATTTATCCAGTCTTAGAGGAGAAACTTTGGGAGGCAATTTTACAGGTCTTTGCTAGTCACGTCACGACAGGCACATAGCTTCGGAAGACGGTTTTACAGGTGCCCGCGGTGGGGACAAGTATCAGAAGACTGGAAATTCTTCAGGTGGGCCGACAGTGCAACTCTTTCGACTATATCCCAATTGGGCACAACTGCTAGTAGTTCGATAGAATCACAACGGGAGACCACCGCATATGGTTCGAGTTCTTCCGTGTCAATGATATCCCAGTCAGACAGGTTTGCTCGGGGTTTTGAGGTATCAAAACTGGGCAATATTCGTCGTGATGTGCTTTTACATTTTAAAGTCAATATTGTCATATTTTTCCTTGTAATTTTAACATTTTTTTTGTCATATTTTAATCCATATTAGTGTGTGAATGTGTACTTCTCTTTGGTATATGTCCTTATGCTTATTTGATGTAATCGGAACTTTTCAATTTATATAAATGTTATTCAACTCTTTTACATTTTCATGTTGTAACATTTGAGAAAATAATAAATTCAGCTACATAGATTATTAATTTAACTAAAAAAATTTGTAAAGTTGTTTACCAAAAGCACAAACCAAACAGATAAACAGTTTATTCAGAATAGGGGCAGAATGATCATTTTTTCAGAATAAACTATTTTTCATACGCATAAACCAAACAGCCACACAACTTATCCGGATCAGTTGTTCATCAGCAGATTATCAGAATCAGCAGCTTATCAGTAAAAGCTGGATAAGCTCCAGCTGCCCCAAATAGACCCTTAATCCTTGATTTTAAGCTTCAAATTTAGGTGGATTTGATTTAGATTTATCTTTGTTTTATTTTTCTTGAATTCATTTGTTTTAAATTACATTTAAGTTTATATTTTATTTGGTTTTTACTTAGTAGTATTTACATACATACCACCCAAGTCGTATGTGTATGAAAATAATAATATATATCTGTAAATATTTCTTTCTTTTTTAGATGTCAATTTTAATTTCAAGTCATATTGTAGTTGTCTTAATTAAATTTATTTTCATTTTAGTTTAATTTAGGTTTTTTTTAATTCAATTTTGATTTATAATTTAGTTTTGAGTTTATTTTAGTTTATGTTTGAATTTTTTTTTGTTTTTTATGTTAGATTATTATATTATAACTTATGCTTAATTTGGAATTTATTTAAAGTTTTAATTTGATTTAGTTTAAGTTTATGTTTAATTTAAATTTAAGCACTGATTTAGCTTTTTGTTAATATTAATAATTTTAGATTGAATTTAAATTTGTGTTTGGTTTAAATATGATTTTGTTTATTTTCTTAAGTCCATTAATTTCAAGGTTTTTGTTAGGTATGACTCATATACCATAAATAGGACATATGCTGGAGCGGGGTGGAGCCCACGAGCGGAGTGAAGGGGAAGAATCTGTCTAATCGGGGGAGTTTCATTATGTGGGTTGGGGGCGTTGGGGGCCTGGGGCAACACCTCGCGGTTTGGTACAAGAGTAATTTTATAGGAAAACTCTAAGGATAGATCTTAAGTTTTAGAGATGAATAAGATAGACCTCATAATAAAATGAGTTCAACTGCTCTGTAAAATAAATGGGTATAAAAATAATGTATTATATTTAGAATACTTTAGAGATGTTTGATTTAATGTAAAATAAATATACGCATTTTTAGTTTTAAATTTGGTTTGAAGAAAATTAAATTAGGTAAAAAATATCAGCGTTAGTGACGACAACTGCTATCGGCGGTGACCGGTAATCAATTGACAACACTTTACATGAAGCAAGCTGTGAATTTTGGATTTCACCCAAATAAATCCAATTTCAAATTAAACAAAAAGAATTAGTAAATCTAAAATTCAACTTTATGCAAGATTAAGGTGTTTTCAGACTTTAAGTAGGATTAATTAAATAGTGCAAATGTAAATTTAGTAAATTATGAGATGTTTAAATCCTGAAAATTGTTTGGTATGACAAATGAGATTAAAGTCTCTGAAAGTGTCTGTCATTTAACTTAAATATTCAAGCCTTTTAGTTCTACTGTGAATTTAATGCTACATATTAATGATATAAATATTAAAATTAATTAGATTTAATTGAGTATTTTTTTTCTAATTACTCTAATCAATATCCTAAAAAATCATGCTATTTAAAATTTATTTACAAATTAATTAATAATTAATAAGAATTTTGTTAAATTAATTATTTATTAAGAAATAGTTTATTTTTTATTAATTAACAATTGACTGTTTTTTCAAAAATAATTAATAATTAACTATAATTTCATTAAATTAATTAGATTGGGTATACAATTAATATTTATTAATCAACTATGAAGTAGCTACTTATTAAGACTTTATAATTATAATTATTTTTTTTATAATATATTTATTAGTTATTAATCAGGTGAACTATTTAAAATTAACTTAAATAATGTCAATTTAAGGGAATATTTACATACATACCAATCAATTCTTATGTATTTACATTTCTAGCACCTATACTTCAATTTTTACATACATGGCACATTCTCTATGCATGAAAAGTATATTCCACTTTTTAAGAATTAAAAGGGGGATTAACATACATAGCACCCAAAATATTGAGATTGACATATTACATGCTAAATGCTTAGTTGATACAAAAAAAAAAAAACACTCAAAATATATCTAATAACTAAAAAATAAAACTCTTCTTTAACATACATAAAACTCATCAAGCCTCATCGCCAGCAAAACAAAGGGTTTACAGGATTACCTTCTGTTTATGGAGAGTTTATCCGTTGTCGCAGGTATCGTGGTGATTGCGTACCATTATCTTTGAACATCATAGGGTCTACGAGCCTCTTAAAAATTATGTCCACATGGTCCCTTCCCTTTTTTCTTTCACGTTTCTCCCCTCTTCCAGATTTTAGAGATCACATCCTTTGCCTACTGAGGGCAAAAAATATTACAGAGCTATCATTTTAGAAGGGATCTAGCCCGCACAACGAACTTGGCGTGATATTCTAGAAACAAGTTGGGGGAGATCTTCTGGAGTGTTGGAGGGAGGAATGGAGGTAAGGATTTAGTGGCCATTTGGGACAGCTTATAATTTACAAGTTGGGGGAGATCTCCATGGAAATGACTTATCGCAAAGAATACATACATATGAAGCTCCCATCTTTCTCCTCCGCTCTGCTCGAGCCGAAGACCTCTGAAACTCCCATATTTCTCCTCTGCTTCGCCCGTTGAGATGTCGCAATCAAATCTGCAGTAGAGGAGAATCCCACCGAGAAGGCTCCAGTGGAGAAGACGCCCGTTGAGAATAAGCTCAAGGCGGAGAAGCGTCTGAAAAAGGATGGAGCCGCCCGTGAATAGAAGAATAAGAGGGCCAAAAAGGAATCTGATACTTAGAAAAACTGATAACCTATAGTTTTGTTTGTCTGCATATACACGTAGGGAACTGCTGCACATATTGTGTTCCTTGTATTTGCTTAGTGACAAATATAATTGTGACTGCAGTGTTGCTTCTCGACGACTCTGCAGTGGTTAATGCTCTTATTGGTGTAAACATGTATGTTGGAAGCTTTTTGATCCCTATTGGAGTTATAGTTTTATACATTAGCTTGAATATTAAAGGCCACCTTCTTAGCAAGCTACATTCATTCTGCTATAGGTACTCTTATCTCGTTTATGTTTGTTTTATTAAATGGATTGCTTATTTGTTAAAATAGTTTATATTGCCCCTTGGGTTTCTGTTTTAGATTAAGACATGCTTCTTTTGGTTGCCATTTGATTTTTGTACATCCCATTCCTTTTACTGTTCATTAACTATAATGTGGACAAGTCCTATATAACTTTTATGTTTTATTTAGTGTGTTTTCTTGCATTTCTTGTTCAATAGATATAAGGAATCATGATTTGTTAACCATTTCTTTTCAGATATAAGGATCAGGGGCAGAATGGTTATTTAGCCAGAAATAGCTACAAATCAGTTGTTTTTAAACGCACAAATCAAACAACTAGCCAATTTATCTAAATCAGTTGCTGATCCGGATAAGTTGGATAAGCTACAGCTACCCCAAATAGACCCTTAGAGCTGCTACCAATTTAAATTTCACAAAGTAGAGTTAAAAGGTTCAACAATAATTAGAAATAGTGAGAGGTTTTGATCACGGTGAGTTCATCATGTGAGAGGCTGACTATGATGGGCACAATAGAGAATTTCAGGTTGTTGAGAAAGACTTTCAAGTTTGAGTATGAGAAAAAAGATAAATCATTTTCAAGTACACATCAAAGGAAAAATGGAGGAGGAAAGATGTTCGGGTAGAGCAAACTTGGGGGGCAAGACAGTCGTCTGTGAATGGAAAAAATTTTGCATACATTGTCTAAACGTAGAGTTATGTTCGGACAACTGTCGCGATGCATTGATCAGAACTAAGAAACCAACCTGTTGTTTCTAGAGCGTTTATCAGTTGTCACAGGTATCGTGCCGATTGTGTACTATTATTTTTTAACATTATAGGGTCTACAAACCTCTTAAAAACTCTGTCCACATGTTCCCTTCCCTTTTTGCTTTCACGTTCCTCTCCTCTTCCAACTTATAGAGATCACATACTTTGCCGACTAATGGAAAAAAATATTATAGAGCTATCATTTTAGAAGGGATCTAGCCCGCACAACGAACTTGGTGTGATATTCTGGAAACAGTTTGGGGAAGATCTTCTGGAGAATGCTGAAGGGAGCAATGGAGGCAAGGATTTAGAGATCATTTAGGGCAGCTTATAAGTGTGGTGACGTTTTGAAAATGCCGCTTGAATTGTTTGTTTCATGCTTTTAAATAACTTATTCAATAACACAGTTTAGAATTCCTCAAGAGACGGGGCCGAGGGATCGACCCTGCGGCCGGCGCCTTGAATTAGCATTCAGAGGAATATTCCTCTCGCGCTCTTTTCACACGATGCTATGGTATATCAATTGCGGAGCCTCTCTCCCTCGCCTCGCCCCTGGCTCTATTCCGTGGAAACGAATTATTGTGGAGTATATAAACATCTGAAGCTCCCATCTTTCTCCTCTGCTCCACTCGAGCTGAAGACCTCTGAAACTCCCATCTTTCTCCACTGCTCCGCCCGTTGAGATGTCGTGATCAATTCTGCAGTAGAGGAGAATCCCGCTGAGAAGGCTCCAGCTGAGAAGACTCCCGCTGAGAATAAGCTCAAGGCGGAGAAGCGTCCGACAAAGGATGGATCCGCCTGTGAATGGATGAATAAGAGGGCAAAAAAAAAGCTCATACCTACAAAAACTGATAAGTGATACACAAAAATACTATATTGTTTTAAGTACTATTTTTATGTCTATTTTTTGTGATATTGCACTTTAAATAACGGTATTTTTGTGTTCTTGATCCAGGTATGCCATTTTTAGGCATTGGGAGCAAAAATGGCAAAATGAGCGAAATTTGGAGCAAAAACAGTCAATTTTGGGGTTTGGTGCATGATGCGCCAAAATCCATAGCGTTGGCGTATGATGCCCAAGGTACGACTTTTTCAAATTAAAGTGGTTCAAGACAAATTTTTACATGAATTTTAAAAGGACACCTGTTCTACACACCCCTTAGAATAATTCAATGCATTTAGACACTTTGAAAGGTTCTTTTATGAAGGGATGTGACTCTTAGATCAAATGACGCATCTTTTGAATTCAAAAGAGTTGACTGTTGGAGGGAATTTTGGAGGGAATGTTGAATTCTTTTCCAAAAGAGGCAGCCCAAAATAAAAGAAGAAGACTTCTCATTGTAAAGAGAGGGACGTGAGGGAGATAGAGAAAAAGTGGCTTGAGTTAGAGAGAGAGAAGAGGAGATTTTCTTCTAGGATTGTAAGAGGAGAGGGAAGGTGAGAGACTTATTCTTAATTACATTTTTAAGAGAGAATTAGGAGTGATTGTAAAGAGAGAAAGACTTGAGAGAACTTCTAGGGATTTGTTTGGGAAGGATTGTGAGATAAGTTGTATTTTTTATTTCTATTATTTTGTAAACTTGTTTCCATATATGAAGTACATGTTTTATCGTATAGATCTCATGAATTCTGAGTAGTCTTCTTTATCCTTCTCCGATAGGATCAATGCATTTTACTGCTGGGGGCGATTCTGCTACTTCACTGCCGTAGGAATTGTCCCGATAGTCCAAGAGCTCTATGTAAACTTAAGAATCACCACAGGAGATCATATTATGGTGAGAGGTATGCAAGCTGAGTTTACCTCTGATAGGATCAATGCATTTTATGGGCTTAGAAATGTCTTTCATGATGAATTTGTCGCTTTTTCTATCACTGATTCATCACTGGAAGAAGTCATTGCCTTTCTAACTAATGGAAGAGGGGAGTGAAAAATAAAGAATAACAAGATAGTTAACTTCCCTGATTCTATGTTAACTATTCAGTCAAAAATATGGCACCATTTCATCTCTGCCAGACTTTTACCTACAAATCATCTTGCTGATGTTACAAAAGATCGAGTTGTGTTGAACTATTTCATTCAGAACATGAAGGCAATAGACGTTGGTGCACTTATAGTTCATCACGCTCGGAGTATTGCTGGTAGTGCTACTGCTGAAGGCTTGGGATATCCTACCCTGATTTTCACTTTATGTGAATAATCAAGAGTTAAATCCCATAGAAATGAAGAGAGATTACAGCTTCAGAATCCGATTGGGAAGCACATGATTCAGAGAGTAGAATCATTTGTTGAATCTAGAAGTAGAAGAAGGGACAGACCCTCTACATCTGCTGCAGGGGCATCTACTTCTAGTTCTGCATCTTTTGAAGGTATTATGGACCAACTCATGATTAAACAACATGATATCATTAATATACAGACTTAGTCGGGAGCGATAGATGCAAAGAATGCATATAATGATGAATATCAGTAGAGGAGAGTTCAACATGATATAGATTTTCAAAATGTTATGGTTAGACACTTCATGGGTGAACCTAACGTGAACTTTCCTGCTTGCCCCAGCTTTGTTCTCTATGCTCTTATTCATGATGAACATGAAGAAGCAAGAGAAGAAGAAGATGATGATGATTATGATGGTGAGGAAGGAGATGAGGACTGACAGTTTAGATTTAGTTTGATTTGATGTTATGTATTGTTTGTAAATTTGTTTGTATTATGTTGCACTTTTTATTTGAGATAGTTATATTCAGACTTTTATGTTGTGTTGTGGACCAGTAATTTGTAATAGTAATTATAGATTGTTTACTCTTCAGTTTCAGTTTTAGTATTTTTAGTTTGATCATGTTGAATGTGTAGTATTTTTCAGTTTTTGTTTTTTAGTTTTAATATTTCTGTTTTAATTCCTAGCATGTTCTTTAGAATATATTATGTTTTACTTGATACTTTAAAGCATGTATGTAGTTTCATAGTTAGTACCTACAGTATACTATAACCAATTTCATATTCAGAAATCCTCTACAAGTTAGTTTTTATTTTCATGCATTTACTGTTTTCTTTCACCAACTAAAATTTTATACTAAAATATTTTTAAAATCATTTAAAAATTTAGGTTTGGGGGAAAAGAAATTTTTCTTTTGAAATGATGAAAACTAAATTTTATTTGTCCTTAAGTAACTATATTTTTCAAGATTTATTTAACATGACCTGGGATATTAAAATTTATCTTTAAATGACTATACTTATGTTTATAAATATTATAGTAAATTTAGGTAAAAGGTTTTTTTAATAATGCAAGTCAATTCTAAAGTTAAAGATATTTGGTATGATAGGATAAGACTATGTTTTTCTATTTTTAGTAAAAGAAAATTATATTTTTGAAGTGTTAAGAATTTTAGAGTTTCATGTAAGAAAAAAGGAATGAGGCTTTATGAAAAATCATAAACTAGTATGACTTTAGTAAGTAAGGAGAGGTGTGGAGTTTTGACTTTAAGAAGAGGATAACGAAGTTCAAAACTATTAAAAGCTATTTAGATATAGTAATCCTCACCTCAAAAAAGAAAAAGAAAAAGAACAGAAAGGATTAAAAAGATCCTAAAAGAAAAAAAAATAATAAAATAAAAAAAATGGGTGAGGAGAAGTTTGAGGAGATGTCTAATAAAAAATTAGCTTCACTTGAATCAACTTAAAGAAGGAGCTTTATTACACTTTCTAAACTTGTATTGAAGTATTAGTAACATTTATAAC
Organism: Phalaenopsis hybrid cultivar; assembly: GCA_002079205.1. NCBI lineage: Eukaryota > Viridiplantae > Streptophyta > Magnoliopsida > Asparagales > Orchidaceae > Phalaenopsis > Phalaenopsis hybrid cultivar. Next base: position 32,187 of record JXCR01139561.1, read on the forward strand.
AAAGTTTTTATGAAGTTCTTTTTCATATGAATGTTCTAAATGGCCTCAGCATGACAAGTTACAATTCTTCTTGAAAGGAATAGATATTCAAAAATCTTAAATTTGATTACTAGATGTTCCTAGACTTCGAGTTTGAACCTAAGTTATTAAATGTTTTTCTTAAATTTTGTTATTCTATTTATTGAACTAAAGTATAGAAGTGATAAGTTAATCTTTATCCTAAAGTCATATGATTTTATGTAATAAAAATGTCACTTAAGGACAAGTAACATTTAAGTTTGGGGGATTTTGATACACAAAAAGAATATACTATTTAAGAACCATTTTTATGTCTATTTTTGGTGATATTGTACTTTAAAGAATGATATTTTTGTGTTTTTGTTGCAAGTATACCATTTTTAGGCATTTGGAGTAAAAATGGCAAAAGGAGCGAAATTTGGAGCAAAAATAACCAATTTTGGGGTTTGGCGCATGATGCGCCAGGTGGGACATTTTTAAATTAAGTTGGTTCAAGATGAATTTTTGCACGAATTTCAAAAGGACACTTGTTCTACACACCCCTTGGAGTAATTCAATGCATCTAGACACTTTGGAAGGTTCTTTTATGAAGGGACATGACTCTTGGATCAAATGACACATCTTTTGAATTCAAAAGAGTTGACTTTTGGAGTGAATTTTAAATTCTTTTCCAAAGGAGACAGCCCAAAATAAAAGAAGAAGACTTCTCATTATAAAGAGAGGGACGTAAGAGAGAGAGATAAAGTGGTGTGAGTTAGAGAGAGAGAAAAGAAAATTTACTTCTAGGGTTGTAAGAGGAGAGGAAATGTGAGAAATTTCTTCTTCATTACATTTCTAAAAGAGAATTGGGAGTGATTGTAAAGAGAGAAAAACTTGGAGATAACTTCTAGGGATTTGTTTAGGAAGAATTGTGAGATAAGTTGTATTTTTTATTTCTTTTATTTTGTAAACTTATTTTTATATATTAAGTCTGTATTTTATCTTATCTTTCTCATGAATTCTGAGTAGTCTTCTATATGTAAAAGGGAATTGGGAGTTAAAAGAAGTTTTAAAGATAAATTATTTTCATTAAAAGTTAAATTATTTTTTGGGTTATATTGCATAATTATTATTAATTTAATTCCAAGTTTCTAAATTTGCATTGATAAGATACAATTTTGTTTACCTGCATATACACATGGGGAACTTCTGCACATATTGTGTTCCTTTTATCTGTTTAGTGACAAATATAATTGTGATTGTAATGTTGCTTCTTGACAGCTTCTCAGTGTTTAATACTCTTATTGGTGTAAACATATTTGTTGCAAGCTTTTTGATCCCTCTTGGAGTTATAGTTTTATACATTAGCTTGAGTATTAAACGTTGCCTTCTTGGCAAGCTACATTCATTATGCTATAGGTACTATTATGTCATTTCTGTTTGATTTATTATTGGATTGCTTATTTGTTAAAATAGTTTATATTGCCCCTTGCGTTTCTATTTTAGATTAAGACTTGCTTCTTTTGGTTGCGATGTGATTTCTGTACATCTCATTTCTTTTACTATTCATTAATTATAATATGGACAAGTCCTATATATCTTTTATGTTTTATCTAGTATGTTTTCTTACATTTCTTATTCAATAGATATAAAGAATGATGATTTGCTAACCATTTCTATTTAGATATAAGGATCAAGGATAGAGTGGTTATTTATTCAGAAGCAACTGCAAATCAATTGTTCTTCAAACACACAAATCAAACAACCAGCTAATTTATCCGAATCAGCTGCTGATCACCAAGTGATCCGGATAAGCTGCAGCTGCCTCAAACAGACCGTTAGAGCTGCTACTAATTTCAATTTCACAAAGTAGAGTTAATAGATTCGACAATAATTGAAAATAGTGAGAGGTTTTGATCGCTATGAATTCATCATGGGAGAGGCTGACTATGATAGGCACAATAGGAATTAGAGGTTGTCGAGAAACACTTTCAAGTTTGAGTACGAGACAAAAGGAGAAATTGTTTTCAAGTACACATTGAAGGAAAAATGGAGAAGGAAAGGTGTTCGGCTAGAGCAAACTTGGGGGGCAAGAGAGTCGTCTATGAATGAAAAAAAATTTAAGTACGTTGTCTAGACGCAGAGCTGTGTCCAGACAACGACCGCGATGCATCGATCGCAATTGAGAAAAAATCCCCCCACCCACCGTGATCAGTGCATCGTGTCCGTTGTCTGAATGCAACAACATCTGGATAATGTTCTCATAATTTTTTCTTGAGAATGAGATGATGATAATATAATATGAGGTGACAGTTTTTTTTTCGTAAATAGTAGATTTTATGTAAAATATGTAAATCTCAAAGTTTTTGGTGTTATGTACGTAAATCCCTCAATTAAAATGGTGAAATTTTTATATGATATGTAAGATTTGGGTTGCATAAATTCAAAAAAAGTCCTTAATTATGAAAATATATTAGAAGATATATATATATATATATA
>JXCR01139561.1:34917-50200 GCA_002079205.1 Phalaenopsis hybrid cultivar
GACCTTCTTTCTTGGCAAGAAATTTTGACAAGTGGCTTTGCTTTGCTTGGGTCTTTCCCAAGCAGCAGTTTGTTTGAATTTCAGTTACTGTTCCATTGCCTCCTAAGCTTGGTGGGTTATTGGTGTGGTGTCTCTCTGTTTTTTCTTACTCTAACCCACTTTGGTTAGATTTTTCTTATACACCTCCTCGGGTTGGCTTCTTTCTGAAACTTTACTGTTTCATTGGCTATCTGGTGGCTGAGGTCAATGGCCTCTGAATGTCCTATTGATGTAGAAACCAATGCCCAATGGACTAAAGCTACATATGCAGGTGTGGTTGGCAGTGGGAATGACGTTCCCAAGTTGTTTGATCACTTGGTGTTCCCCCAGGCCCTTCATGATGCTGCAACAGGAAAAGGGGTCTGTCCCTATGTCAACCTTTTAGGTTTGAAGGATGGAGAACCAGCAATTATTCTTTCCATAAAGGAAATTCAATTCCTCAATGAATCAATTAAGTTTACCTTAATTGGTAAATTCCAATATGGACATCCTAAGATGGATTATGTAAGGAAATATTTTGAGGACCTTAAGCTCATTAGGGCATGGAAATTGGGTTTATTGGATGGTAGACATATGTTAATTAAACTATCTAATGAGGAAGATTATGCAAGAGTTTTTTCTAAACAGTCTCTACTGATTGTTGGAACTACTATGAAACTGGTGAAGTGGACTCCTGGGTTTGATCCTAAAAAAGAGTCTCCAATTTTTCCAATGTGGTTCAAATTACCTAATCTTTCTATTCAGTATTATCATCAAAATGTACTTTTTAATATCAGTCGGGCTCTTGGATATCCTTTGAATGTAGATGGTCCAAATTACAACATGGCTTGATCTGCTACAGCTAGACTTTTAGTTGAAAGAGATATAACCCTTCTTGATGTGAATAGGGTCTGGATTGGATCTGAAGAGGAGGGTTTCTGGCAGAGCATTGAGGTGGAGCAAAGACTTATATATTGTCCTCATTGTAGAATGTTTGGGCATAATTTGGACAAGTGTTATAGAATTCTTCCACCATCCAAAAAGAAGAATCCAGGACTTCATAAGGAGAGTGTATAGGCTGCTATTCAGTTAGAGGCAGTCACTGCAATTGGGGGGGAAGGGTTTCAGGTGGGAAATCCTTAGTCCCTGACTCTGATGATGCCACTCAACACCTTTTTAATCTGAATAGCCCTACTATAGCTGCTGCTGATCTGGAGGTCAATAATTCAGTGGCACTTAACTGTTCTCCTGCTGAGAAGAGACATTTGGAGGATATTACTCAAGATGAGAGACTTTTAGATATCAATCCACACAAGCTTGATGATCGTACACTTAATAGTCTCACTGATTGCTAACTAACGAGTGACAAGTTCAAAAAAGTAACAGAAAGAAGAAGGGTAGGCTGGAATTAAAACAACTTCTAGAAGTTCAATCCTGGAGGCGCCTTCCATAAATCCACAAGTTGAACCACATCTTAGAATTAGAGGGAAGGGGAAAACCTTTTCTTAATGATCAATTTTTTATGTTGGAATATAAGGGGAGTGGCACATCCCTCCTCAATCAAGAGATTAAAATATTTCATCATAACTCACAAAATTTGGTGCTTTTTTAGAACCCTTGGTCACAAAATATACTCAAAACATTGTTAAAAAGTTCCTTAAGTTTGCACATTTTGCCATTTTGAACAATAAAATTTGGATCTTTGCTAGATCTGAGTTACAATGGTTTGTGCTACTTAACGATTCCCAATTCATACATATTTAATTCTCTATTGGTGTTCATTTGGGGAATGCTACTTTTGTTTATGCCAACAGCCAAGCTAGTCAACAACAGATCCTTTGGCAAGATTTACTGCATCTTGGTCAGTTTATTGACTCCTTCTGGATATTGGGAGGAGACTTTAACTGTGTTACTTCACCTTCTGAAAAAGAGGGGGCAATTCTCTTTTGCCTTCTGCTATGGCCAGGTTCAATGATTTCATCTAGGATGCTGCACTTTTTGATCTGGGCTTTCAAGGCCCCCAATTTACTTGGAGGAGGGGCACTCTATGGGAGAGGCTAGATAGAATGTTGGGCAATTCCAAGTGGTTCTAAACTTTTCCTTATACTATTGTCTCTCATCTTGCTTTGACTGGGTCTGACCATAGACCTATACTTTGTTCCATCCAAAACTCATCTAGCTCTGGAAACACCCCCTTTAGATTTCAGAACATGTGAACTTTGCATCCTGATTTTCTCCAAGAAATTGACAAGGTCTGGATTGTTGAGCCTAATGGTAACCCATGGGTTAATCTTTGGAAACTACAAAAGAAGGTAGCCTTACATCTTTGAAGATGGAATTGGGATAAGTTTGGGAATGTTCAAGATAAGCTTAAAGCTGCTTAAGAGGAATTTTTCAGGTTGGAAGCTGGATTTCAAATGGGACTGAACACTGAAGCTGAATTATACCAAGCAAATGAGACCCTTCTCTCCCAAATCAGTTATAATGCAACTTTTCTTAAGCAAAAGGCTGCTACCACTAAATTCACAGAGGGAGACAGAAACACTAGTTTTTACCATGCCTGTAATAGTTTCAGAAGAAAATTCAATATGATCCTCTGAACCTCATTGTTGCTGGGGAGATTGCTCAAGATGTTGTTAGTTATTTCCAAAATTTGTTTGCTAGCAGGCCAACTTCTAGATATAATATTGAGATTGCTCTCTTCTCTGACTATCAGGATTATGTGCAAAGACTATATATGACTCATATACCATTGGAGGATGAGATTAAAGATGCTTTAGATTCCATTGATGGGCAGAAGAAGTCTGATGGGCTAGATGGATTTACCTCCACCTTTTATAAGGTTTCTTGGTAAAAAATTAGCAAAAATGTCATTCAGGCTGCCTAGAATGTTTTCAATGGTGTTGATCCTCCCAAGTATGTTATTTCTTTCACTATCACTTTGATACCAAAAAATCAAACTAAACGGAACTGAGGAGATTTCAGATCCATCAGTTTATCCAATGTCATCTCTAAATTGATTAGCAAGATCAAAGTTTTCAGTCTTCAACCACATCTCCAAAACCTCATTTGCTCTAATCAGGTGGCTTTTGTTAAGGGCAGAAATACTACAGACAATTTTTTGTTGGCTCAGGAGCTTTGGCTGGACCTTGACAGGAAATGTAGAGGGAATAATGCCATTTTCAAACTTGATATAAAGAAGGCATATGATACTATCAATTGGAAATTCATATTGGAAACTTTATATGTCAGGGGCTTCTCTGTTGATTTCATTATCTTAATTGTAAGATGGTTGAAATGCAATGCACATTCTGTTCTGATCAATGGAAAAAGTCATGGCTTCTTCACTGCCTCCAGGGGAATTAAACAAGGTGATCATTTGTCTCCTACTATCGTTATTTTAGCGTTGGATTATTTTTCAAGGCTACTAAATAAGATGTTTATTACCTCTCCTCACTTGGCTTATCATCATAGGTCCAATATTAACATAAGTCATTTGTCCTATGCTGATGATATCATAAATTTCTCTAATGCTTCCAAACTGCTGTCAAGGCTTTGTATCAAGGCCTTAAGCATTTTCAACATACTTCAGGTATGGAACTAAACCTGCAAAAATGTCAAATTTTTGTTAGTGCTAACACTAAATCTCAGATCAAACAATGGATATGTCACTACACTGGCTTCAACCTTGCTTCTCTTCCTATTAAGTACCTTACTTCTCAATTGCTGGACCAACTCCTTGATCACATCAAAGCCCAACTCAATTGTTGGACCAACTCCTTCTTATCAAATGGGGGGTGAATTACATTACTAAAAAGTATTATGACTTTCATACCTTCTTATGCCCTTCAGATGTTTACTATGAAGAAGGGTACACAAGTGCTCCTGGGTAGGATTTTTAACAAACTTCTGTGGGCTGGACAGAAGAAACAGTTCCACTGGCTATCCTGGCAGAAAGTTTGTAAACCTCTCCAGGCTGGGGGTTTGGGCTTCAAGGATTTTTAACACTTAAGCTTTATTAATCTATGCAAGTTATGGATCAAATTCAAGGCTCAAGATTGTCTGTGGGCTAAATATATGATGGGGAAGTACTGCAGATTTGTGCACCCAACTCTTGTTAATAAAAAATTAGGGGATTCCAGGATTTGGTCCAAAATGTTAACAGTTAAAAATCAAGCTGAAGATCTGTTCATTTAGGAATTGGAAGAGGGCCAAATTAACTTTTGGTTGGAACAATGGGTGTGGAATGGAGAGAAGCTTGCGTGTACTAGCCCCAATCCCAATTTTCACAGTCAAGTAAAAGATTATTGGTCTGATGACCAGTGTAACTGCAGAATGCTGAATACAATACTCACAAGTGATCAGATTAATCTGGTTAAGGACACTTCTTTCTCTACTGATCAGAAGGACAAAATCATCACTAAGCAAGCTTCCCCACAGAAACTGTCTGCATACCTTTTATCATAAGTTCTTCCATTGGAATCCTGTTGCTTAGGGTAAAGTCATTTGGGGGAAGCTACTAACACCTTCCATGTCCTTTTTATGTTGGAGACTTTGGCATTCACTACTCCCCACTGATGATATCTTTAAAATGAAGGGACTAAGGGGCCCCTCCAGCTGCTATCTGCGTAACGCTGATGAAGAATCTTTAGAACATCACTTTTTTACTTGTGGCTTCTCTCAAAGAGTCTGGTCTGGCCTACTTACAAAACTCAAGATTGATACTCTTACTGTGAGCTGGTTTAAATTTACCAAGTGCTGGGGGGACTGGAATGAAGCCAACCTTTTGGTTCTTCCCTGTTTGGTTGCATGATTTATATGGATGATTAGAAATCAAACTAAGTATAAGGATCACCTTCTTGAGGCAAATTCTGTGGTCTTCAATTGCACTTCATATATACAGTAGCTTATTCAATACCATTAATTCGCCAACTTATTTAAGAATTGGATGTCTAGCATAAAAAAACCAGCAAAATTTCAGGCCTTCTTTAATTTTTTGGACCCCTCCTACTCCTTTAAGGGTGCATTTGGGAGAAATTATTTGGAGTAGTGATATTTTCGAAATGACATCACCTAATTGGAAAAACCAGTGAGGCAACTTTTACTAAAAACTCCTATTTTTGTATTATAAGCGGATCACCAACGATCCGCAGCCGCCTGCCCTCCGTCTCCTCTCCTCTGCCCTAATTTCGCAACGAGCGATCTCTCCATCCCGTTGCATCCCGTTGCATCCCGTTGCACGAGCGTCGATCCCGTGCGCAGCACTCCTCGGCACTCATCCGTCTCCTCCGTCTTCTGTTCGCTGTTCGTTCCTCCGTCTTCCGTTCGCATCCGTTCGCATCCGTTCGCAGAACTCCTCCGCAGCAATCCTACATCGTTCTCACTGGTAACCTCATTTTCCGCTCTCCGATTTGTATATTTCCGTGGAGATGTCGCTGGATGTTTTTCTTTTCGTTGCTTGCTCATCCGATCGTTTTCTTCTTGATCATTGTTTTGGTTTTCGCCTCTGAAGNACACTCTCCGATTTGTATATTTCCGTGGAGACGCCGCTGGTTGTTTTTTCTTTTCGTTGCTTGTCATCCGATCGTTTTCTTCTTGATCATTGTTTTGGTTTTCGCCTCTGAAGATGCCGTGAAGATGTTTTTCTTTTCGTTGCTTGTTCATGCCGTTTCTTTTCGCCGCTGGATGCCGTGAAAATGTTTTTTTTTTTTCTTAGCTATACTTTAGTTTTTTTTTTTCTTGATTTACTTCTTTATGGAAATTTCTTATTTTGTTTACTTCTTATTGCTATATTTTTTATTTCATTCCTCATATTTGTTTTCTTGTTTGGATTGTTTTAAATTTAATTTATGTAATTTGCTAGGTTTAAATTGGAGTGTGAACTGACTGCTTCAGCTTTGTTGCACCTGCCAGATGTTTTTACTCCCCTAATCCATACTCCAACGGGATTTACTAAATTCGGGATTTAAGTCAAAACAGAAGAGAGACAGGATTCAACATCCGACTCCCAAAGAGCACTTGCCGAAGTTTGCGATTCTTAACGTTTGTCAGGGTTTAAATTAAATCCTGCTACCAAACACCTTTGACGTGACAGTGGAGAATCTGAGATGAAAGCAGGTGAGGTAACGTCTTCTTATCCGATCTCCCTCTCGAAGGCGGCAGCAGTACTCTCCCGTTTTGCCGCCTCTGATACGGGTGCACGACCGGAGGTTACTGCTTACCTGAGGCGCTCTCTCACAGCTTTTAAAGAGCTAGTGGCTGTACATCGCGATATCCGTGCCCACCCTAAAATCTCCCATGTTGAAGAGGAAGAGTGCACCAACAAAAATGATGATAATAGACATACGACGAAGAAGAAAAAGAGGAAAGGAAATTATTATGAAGTGGAGGCCCATGCAGCGAATTCAGTGTTCGAGCAACAGGAGGAGATGGGCGGGAGTAGCAAGAAGAAGATGGAAGCCTTGGATTCTGTGAAGAATTCTGAAGAGAAGAGGCATTGGAAGGAGAACAAGGGGAATGAGTACCAATTACGGGAAAATGGAAGGGTGGGCTTTGTTTCAGAAAATATGAATACTGAAAGGAAAAAAAGAAAGCTTTCAGATGCGGTACAAGGAAAAGTGGACAAGAAAATGAACCAACATGAGGGAAAAAAGAAAAAGAAAAGAACTATCGAGTAAGATTTTTTTTCTTATGATTATTTTAGGATTGTAAAACATGATTATTTGGGCATCACGTGGCAGAATNAGGTATGAGAGTATCCAGCAGTTCATTGCTACCTTACCTTCACATCATGGACATGGTAGGGAGAAGAAGAAGCCTACTCCTATCACCCAAGTTAATACGACTTTCCAAAGACTAGCTGCCATAAAAGGTTATTCAGTTGGCGAGTTACTCAAATGAGTGGGACTTGTAGTATCAATTCACATGAAGAAAAAAATTTTAAGGGATGCCAGATCTGTGAGGCGATCTCAAAAGTCAATTGAAGCTTTACCTGCTCGCATTCCCGTCTGGTTCTGCTTGGGAAGTAGAGNGTTGCCACTCCAGAGGTTCAAGAACCAACTGCCAAGTTTAACCTGAGTGCCCCTAGGATTTCCCTTATTATAAGAAGGTCTAGAATACTGCCACCATGACACCTACCATGCTGGCTGCCCCCATTTCTGTTAAGGGAAAAGAAGTTATGATCGTCAAAGACTCAACTGAAGGATTGATTGTCCCGCTGTCAGTGTTTGAAATCAGATCNCGTAGAAGCTGCAAAGGTTTGGCTCATTTTATTTTGCTTATGAATTTGAATGCCTTCAATCTGTTCCCATTTTTAACTTGATTGAATTTGAAGTATAGTGACCTTGGTATCAGAGATTTGTATAAATGGATATGTGTATGCATATTTTGAGATTGTTATGTGTATGCATATTTTGAAATTGAATATTTTTTTATGGAGAGCTTCTTGTAAGTTGTCGCTAAGCTTCTTTCAGCCAAGAAATAAAGCCATAAAGTTTATGTCATATACAATTTTTCCCTTGGTTCTAAAGACTGCATTAGATCGGCGGCCAACTCAATTGCGAATCAGTCCTAGAATGTTTTTTATTTAAATCAAAATTGCTTTCACATAGAATCACTTAGATTGATGGTTGAACCGGCGAAGTAGTCCAAATTTTAAAGAATCGTTTTGTTTTAGTATTGACCAAATTTTAGAAAAGTATCGCTTATGCTGAAAGGAAAATTTTATAAGAGGGCGGTGAGACCTGCAATGCTCTATTGCGCTGAATGTTGGCCTTTAAAAGAGAAGCATAATACTAAGTTAAGTGTNCCGCTTATACTGAAAGAAAAAAATTATAAGAGTGAGACCTGCAATGCTCTATGTCGCTGAATGTTGACCTTTAAAAGAGAAGCATAATACTAAGTTAAGTGTTGCCTAGATGAGAATGATTAAGTGGATTAGTGGCTTTACACTTACAGACAAAATGTGAAATGATTATATTCGTGATAGGGTTGGTGTAGCCTCATCGACGAACAAAATTAGAGAAAGNTAGTGGCTTTACACTTAGAGACAAAATGTGAAATGATTATATTCGTGATAGGGTTGGTGTAGCCTCATCGACGAACAAAATTAGAGAAAGTCGTCTTAGATGGTTTGGTCACATTAAACGTCGACCATCTGATGATCCGATCAGGAGAGTAGATGTTTTATATTCGACTTATGTTAAGGCAGATGTAGTCCTAGGAAGACTTGGGCTTATTGTATAAAAAATGATCTTAATTTATTAGAACTAAATGAAAATATGACACTAAATAGGACGCAATGGAGAAAAAAGATTCATGTAGCCGACCCCATGTAGTGGGATTAAGGCTTTGTTGTTGTTGTTGCTGATTAGTTGACTAGAAATAAAAGATCTAGATTAAAAATATAAAAATAATTAAAATATAATATCTCTAAAATTTAATTTAGAATCATATTCAAAATATTCAAGAGCAATGTGTTGTAAATCATAATTTTATATATTAAATTGGTGAGCAATCTATATTATAGTGTTCAAGTAATGTTAAAATAATTTCAAATTTGCTTCATTATCTGGTTCAATCCTTGGTTCAAACTCAGTTGAACTGTTGAATCTTAAACCTTACTTTCTTCTGGTTCAATGTGCGGCCTGATTTTCAAAACCTTGCTTTTTTTTTTTCTGTAGCGGTGTGATTATTAATTTGCATCTCTTTGTGAACATATAGGTTTTAAAGTAATTATGTTTCTTGCGTACCAGCTTATCCCTTAAATATTTAGGACTGTCATTTGTCCAGTTGCTTGTTGTCCCACGTTTTTAAAATTTGTAATGCTGTGTTGTGATTATGTCATAGTTTTATTAATTTAGCTTTAAAATCTGCAATACTAATTCAGATTTTAATTTGGGTGCTTACAAATTGGTTATTCTCTTTTTTCTTTTTTTTGCTAACATTAAATCTTGGAGCATTTGTATTTTATTAAACTTGTTAAAATTTTCAACATATTACAATTCTGTGTTTTTAATGTTGGTATTATAAAGAGTTCTCGAAATTTGTTTATTTTTTAGTTAACAAACCGTAGAGGATATCTTTAGTAAAAATGATATATATTTGACTGACTAGTCAAATATATGCATATTCAAATTCAATCATACGAGGAGTGGATGAGGTTCAATATTCTCTAATAAGGTTTTTCACATTTATTAACTCTCATGAGATTAAATGTCGGCAAATGATTACTAAAATACAGGAGTAATAAGTACAGGGAATTCTACGGAATTTAAGTCGCAGGCTGCTCTTTAAGTACTGTACATTTTTATCTAATCTTAGTTTTCTTTTGTACACCTAGCTTTGTTAGCTAAGCATTTTGTAATAATAAAAAGGTTGCAGAATTTAAGGAAAATGACGATGAATAATTGAGAAACTTAAGTTCAAGGTTAACTTTAAGCATAATTTTTAAGAAATATTACACACATGCCACACAATTCTTATGTATTTACATTTCTAACCCCTAAAATTTTATATTTATACTTATAACACTTTGGTATGTATTTCATTCTTTGTGAGATTAAAGATTTAAGTGCCATGCATGTAAATAGAAAAGATTAGGTGTTAGATATGTGGATACAACAGAATTGTGTGGGATGTAGGTAAATGCCCCTAATTTTATATCTTTTTTTTTTCTCACAGTATTGTGTTGTTGCCTTTTTTTTTTTAAATTTAAATAAACACGATGTAATTTAGTTTCCATTGTACTTCAATTTGTGAGTGGCATGTAAAATTAAGATTTTATATGCATTATTGTAAAGCCGAAGGGTTGATAGTGACTTCGTGTTTAGGGCGTTGATTTTCTGGTTACATTGATATTTTTTGTTGGGATATAATATGAACTTGGCAAATTATTTTCTCTTTCAAAAGAGATCAAAGTTTGATAAAGCTTGTTAATCTTTATATTTATTGCATTTTAGACTAAGGCGTTATATCCATTTTTAGACTATGGAGTTCTATTAATTATTGCTTCGGCCAAATTCACNTATTTTAGACTAAGGCGTTATATCCATTTTTAGACTATGGAGTTCTATTAATTATTGCTTCGGCCAAATTCACTAAGTAAAATATGTTTAATAAAAATCTAAAAATAAAAGATAAAAGGAAAGAGAATGAAAATGTATGTTTGAGGGATTTTGCTCAGTATTATGTGGGTTGATTGAATATTAAAATATGAAAAAAATAGGGATTTTTTATTAAAATTTTACGGAAGATTTTATGAAAATTTGGGGCTAAGTTAAGAAGGCACCATAACTCTCAATGGAATTTGGTTGTAAAACCAATTGTTTTATTAACTTATGCCTCATATTGTAGATAGAAGGGTGGTGCTTGGGCCACATTTGAGCTTGTTAGGAAGACTGAGTGTGTAGGGTTGAAAGTTGGTGGTGACCGGGGAGTGCAATATTTTTTATAATGCTATTTTTATCCTCTAAAAATTATGAATTGAAGTTTTTTTTTGCCTTGGAGACCAAATATTTCAATTATGAGGTACACAATGGTTGGTGATCAGGGTAAGGGAAGGAAGGATGTAGGATCTAAGGTATGGATTAATGGGGTATGCAATTTTTTACCACAACGGAATAATAATTTTTTTTTATTCATTAATATGATTAATTAATTGATGAGCATCTTACTCTTTGTATGTGATCGGACAAATAGATTTGATGTTGACGATAACTTATTTCTAATGTGATGGCAACAACCATTCCGTTTATGGTTGAATGAATGATTTTACCGTAACTTAAAGGTTTGTGCTAAGTGCTAACTCGAGTTTATTCTGCATTACTATTTTTACACCACAACAATGTTTTTTCTATTACTCATGTATTACTTTCTATGCTAAGAAGCCATTGAAGAATGTTATCTTATATAATATTGCAACAGAAATTTCCTTTGATTGTGATTGTCTATGTGGTATCTTGAGTAGAAGGGTCTTGGTGACATTAGTGCTCTAGATAGGCTATACAGAAAGGAGCTTTCACAGCGCCGCAAGGAAGATGCTATCTATTTTGTTGATTTGAATTATTAGCATGAACTTGTGATCTACCGACACTTTTATACAAATAGGCTTACATTGTACTGCATGTGTTGGATACAGACACACGTGTGACGCCTTCAACACGTGTCATACACATGTTATTTGTTAAATTAAAACATAATAAAAAATTTCGAACGCACGTGTGCCTTTAGAAATTTCTTTTAAATTTTATAAACAGTGACAAAATAATAAAATATTACAACTTGATGGTCGTGTTTTAGTAAATGTATGTTTGAGGTATTTTGTTCAGTATTATGTGGGTTGATTGAGTGTTAAAATATGGAAAAAAAGTATAAGGATTATTGTTTGAAATTTTACTGTAGGATTTTTTGAAAATTCGGAGCTAAGTTAAGAAAGCATTATAACTCTCAATGGAATTTGGTTGTAAGACCAATTGTCATTAGCTTATGCTTCATATTGTAGATGGAGGGGTGGTGGTTGGACCACGTTTTGGGTTTCTCAGGAAGATTGAGTGTGTAGGGTTGAAAGTTGGCGGTGACTGGGGTATGCAATATTTACTATAATGCTATTTTTATCCTCTAAAATTTATGAATTGAAGGTTTTTTTTTTTTGCATTGGAGATGAAATATTTCAATCATGAGATACACAATGGTTGGGGATATGGGGAAGGATTGGAAGAGTGTAGGATCTAAGGTATGTATTGATGGGGTATGCAATTTTTTACCACAACACGTTTTTTCTCCCTAAATGCCATGAACTAGAAGATTGTTTGGCTTTGATATCAAACAAGAGAACATTGACTTGAAGAGGGATGATGCTTTTGTGGTGGTGGTTGTGTGTGTGGGCTATTCGGGCCGGGTGTTCAAATTATTTCATGAGCATCTTACTCTTTGTATTTGATCGGACTAATGGATTTGATGCGACGATAACTTATTTTTAATGTGATGGCAGCAACCATTCAGTTTATAATTGAAGGAATGATTCTACCCTAACTTAAACATTTGTGCTGAGTGCTAACTCAAGTTTATTATGCGTTACTGTTTTTACACCACAACATTGTTTTTTCAATTACTCATTACTTGCTATGTTAGGTAGCCATTAAAAAATGTTATCTTATATAATATTGCAACAAAAATCTCTTTAGGCTGTTAATGTCTATTTTGTATCTTGAGTAGAAGGGTCTTGGTGACATTAGTGCTCTAGATAGGCTATAGAGAAAGGAGCTTTCACAGTGCCACAAGCAAGATACTATGTATTTTGTTGATTTGAGTCATTAATCTGGACTTGTGATCCACCAACGCTTCTATACAAGAGGCGTGCACTGTACTGCATGTGTCAATTACAGACACGTGCGACACCTCCAAAACGTGTCATACACACATGTTATTTAATGGTTTTGTTTTCTAAACATAATAAAAAAAATTTCGGACGCACATGTGTCTTTAAAAATTACTTTTAAATTTTATAAACAGTGACAAAATGGTTAATAAATTATTAGAATTTGATGGTTGTGTTTTACTAAATAATTGATGTTTTTTCGTATGTAATATTTTAAAAAAGTTATCGAAGATCGCATTGCTTTAGTTTTTGTTAAATTTTAATTACTCGTTACTTTCTATTGCACTAGAAGAGGGATGATGCTTGGGGAGGGACGGGGGGTGGGGGGTAATAATTTTCATTTTATTCATTTGTCCGATTGTTTGATGAGCATTTTACTCCGTCTTTGATTGGACTGATGGATTTGATGTCTTCAAGGATAACTTTTTGTAACGCGATGGCAAAAACCATTCAGTTTTTGGTTGAAGGAATGATTCTTCCCTAACTTAAAAGGTTTGTGCTAACTCAAGTTTATTATGCATTACTGTTTTTACACCACAACACTATTTTCTCTTTTACTCATGTATTACTTGCTATGGTAATAAGCTATTGGAGAATGTTATCTTATAGAATATTGCAACGAATCTTCTTATATCGTCAATGTCTATTTGGTATCTTGAGTAGAAGGGTCTTGGTGACATTAGTACTCTAGATAGACTATAGAGGAATTCAAAGTGTTGCAAAAAAGATACTATCTATTTTGTTGATTTGAGTCATTAATATGGACTTGTGGTCCACTGACACTTCTATAAAAATAGGCGTGCACTGTACTACACGTGTCAGATACAGACACACGTGTGACACCTCCAACACTTGCCGTACACACCTGTTATGTGTTTAATTAGAACATAATAAAAAAATTTCGGACACACGGGTGTCCTTAAAAATTATATTTAAATTTTATAAACAGTGACAAAATGTATAATAAAATATTAAAATTTGATAGGTGTGTTTTACTAAATAATTGATGTTTATTTTTTGTATGTAATATTTTTAAAACGTTATTGATGATCGTATTACTTATTTTTTGTTAAATTTTAATTGCTTGTTATTTTTTATTGTACTTGAAAAGGGATGATGTTTTTTTTATTTGGGTGAGGGAGGGGGTTGTAATAATTTTCATTTATTCATTAATATGTCCTATTATTTGGTAAGCATCTTTGTATTTGATTAGAATGATGGATTTGATGTTAAGGATATCTTATTTGAAATGTGATGGCAACAACCATTCAGGTTATGGTTGTAGGAATGATTCTACCCTAACTCGAAGGTTTGTGCTAAGTGCTAACTCAAGTTTATTATGCATTACTGTTTTACCCCAAAACAATGTTTTCTCTATCACTCTTGTATTACTTGCTATGGTAAGAAGCCATTGAAGAATGTTATCTTATATAATATTGCAACAAAAATCTCCTTAGATTGTTAATGTCTATGTAGTATCTTGAGTAGAGGGTTTGTATTAAGTGCTAACTCAAGTTTATTACTGTTTTTCCACCACAACAATGTTTTCTTTATTACTCATATATTACTTGCTATGCTAAGAAGCTATTGAAGAATGTTTTCTTATATAGTATTGCAAAAAAAGCTCATTATATTGTTAATGTCTATGTGGTATCTTGAGTAGAAGGATTTAGGTGACATTAGTACTTTAGATAGGTTATAGAGGAAGAAGCTTTCGCAGTGTTGCAAGGAAGATACTATCTATTTTGTTGATATGAGTCATTAATATGAACTTGTGATCCATCGACACATCTATAGAAATAGGCGTGCACAGTATTGCACGTCTTGGATATGGACACGTGTAATATTTTTCATCTAATGGATTTTATGTCAAGGGTAACTTATTTAAGGGTTTGTGCTAAGTGCTAACTCAAGTTTATTTAGCATCATTGTTTTTACACCACAACAATGTTTTCTCTATTACTCATGTATTACTTGCTATGCTAAGGAACCATTGAAGAATGTTTTCTTATATAATATTGCAACAAAAATCTCCTTATATTGTTAATGTTTATGTGGTTGTATCGTTTGGCTGAATATCATGGTCTGGTGCTTGTAGATATTTAGTTGCACAAATCCCCCTTGATCATCAACATGCCCAACTTCAAAATGTTGTGACTGAAGAGTGCATGGATTTGAGAACAAACAATTTGAAGGGCCAACTCAAATGTCAATGTCTTATTGAAAAATGAAAGCTATAAATGCATACCACTTAATTCTCATGTATATATATATCTAATACCTAAACTTCAATATATATATATATATATATATATATATATCATAAAAGTCACCTTAACTGAGCATGAAATGGTGCATTTCATTTTCTTAAAGTTAAAATATCAGTATTTTTGATGTGATATGAAATATTTGGATGGTATGAATGTAAAAGACAGCTTAGTTGTTAGATATGTAAATACATAGAAATTACGTAATATGTATATAAGTGCCCCTAAAATATAGAAATAGTAATGTGACATTGCGCTTGCTTGTGCACCATCCACAACTTTATTAGCTGATTCAGGAAAATTTATTTGGAAGGTAAAGATCCAATAAACATGAATGAATTGGGGAGAATTTTCGATGACACATCGAGTCTTATGATTGAGTCACATATTGCGTTAGCATGTGTAATATCTTCAGTAATCAAATATCTATATCATTGTTCTAATTTATCATAATCTATACTTGTTTGTGCTGGCAAAACTGTACTTGTTCTCAAAGAACATGTCCTAGACTCATTATGACCAAAGACAACATCATGATTTTCTCTTTGGTTGTGTTCTATTGTTGTATGTTTTGAAACAATGAATAAAACTTATTCCTTCAAAAGAGACGGTTAGAAAAGTC
>JXCR01139561.1:59583-75049 GCA_002079205.1 Phalaenopsis hybrid cultivar
TCTCACAATACTGTCAAAGCATGCATCATAACCATTTTTAACAACCTTTGTTGGGCATGTATACTGATAAAAGATCACACATGGCTAAGCAAGATGACAAATATAAAATATTACCATAACTCATCAAAGTGCTAGAAAATTTCATGAAGGTGATGATATCTTTTTTATTCATAAGTAAGAGTCAGGTGAGAAGAAAACTTGGATCATCTTATTTATTGTTAAATGTTGTAGAAGGTTTACATATTTATAGGTGCTATTCTATACAAATTACTAGTTTCGAGATTTAATAAATTATCAATGTAGAATTAAATACTTTTTTCATTGGATGTGGATAGACGAACAACAATTGATTTAATCAAAACACATGAATTGCTAATTAGAAGCCAACATTAAACAGAAGAAGGTTCTTCGAAGAATTTTCGCTCCCACTCAAACACACATTGCTCTTTTTTATGTATTTGATTTAATTATAAGTCGTGTAACCTATTGTGAGTATTGCTCACTCTATTATATCTCCATGTGAACTTAAAGGGATGTATTTACAAGAAATATATGAGGTTTCATTTTTTTTGAACCGGGGATTATAATTTTTATAAGAATCCACTATAGCATGGGGGATCACATCGAAACAACTATTTAATTCAACAGTAAGATTTCCATTCTTCTGCTTTCTTTTCTTATTTGTAATCTTGCATCACAAATATTAATCTTCCTTCTAATAACATGAACCTCATTCTATTATAAAAGTCTAACCTGACTAATTAGTGGATACTTAAATACCTTTTCAACAACATCACAGGTGATGTTGTTGACCGAGGAGGTGACTACAATCACTAAAAAAAGGCCATGACTGTAGAAACCCAAGCATCCTGGGTAGGTACTGCTCCAATGAGGGAGAGAAGCAAGCAGTTGGGTAATCAAAGAATGGCTGAAGGAAACAACGAGTGAGAGTTGTGGTTTTGAGGAAGAAGAGTAGGAAAAGAAAGATACATGTCAAGTTGGGAATTGTTATAGTAAGGGGGAGAGGAAGATGGTAGCTAAACCAAAGCAAAGAGAAAAGTAAGCACAACGTGAATGATGGGGTTTACGATTAGAGGAAGAGAAAGAAAGTGATCTAGTACCATTGGATCAAAGCTATAGTATACATTAAAATATTACATTTAGGTTGCGTTTGGTTGGGTTTTTTGGCCCACGTTCGGTTTAGAAAAGATTTTTGAGGCGCTTGAATGCACGTTTTACAAGTCCAGCTTTAAAGTGCATTGTAATTTCCAATAAAAATGCAAACGCGCCTTTTGGAGTGCTTCCCATCATTCCAATTTCTTATTTCCAAGGTTTATCCCTTTTGCATCTGTCGTTATAGTTAACAAAGGTAAGAAATATGCATTTATTATAATCATGAAGACATATTTATTATAATCATATTAAGTAGGGGTAAAATATATGCAGAGAGAAATATGGACCATATTTGTTGTTTAAATAATTTATAATAAATTATATTAAAATATAAAAAATTGCATAGGATTTCAAATGTAAATAAACGTGGTCTCTAACTTATATATATATATATATATATATATATATATATATATATATATATACATAATTCTACGGGAAATTTTATTGCTAAAAAAAATTTTCAAGGGGTTGACAGACAATTCTACTAAGTCCAAAATAAAAGAAAATACAACTCACTCAAGAAAAAAAAAAAACCTAAGAACCGTCCACCAAAGTACAACTCACACCAATCAAAAGAAACAAGGATTAACTTTAATAAAAGGAATATCTAAACAGTCACCAATGATAAGCCGAGACATCTCAATTAACACCAAGTTATTAGCAGAGATTACCTGAGAATAAGACTTCCGTCTGGCAGCCCAATTTGCCACCTTATTAACTTCTCTAGGAGTAGAAGACCAAGCAACTTGTAAAAAAGGCTGTAAAACAAAAATTTTCTGCATATGCACAATAAGGATCCAAGGGTAATCCAATTGTAAATTACACAACTTCCACAAAAGCAAAGAATCCATTTCCACGGTAATTATGCTCCAACCACAGTTTTTAGCAAGGGTTAAGGCCTTAATAATAGCCTCAGCTTTTGCAACAATAGAAGAAACAAGAATCACAATTTCCTAATTTCTGCACATACCATCAGTACCTGTCGACTGAGAATTCCAACTCGCATGAAATTTGAAAATACAATATCGTGGTTTCCTCCAAAAAACCAAAGCAATATTAGAATTAAGCTTCATAGGCACAAAAATATTAAACTTGTGAAAAATCTTCAAGACTAACTTATTAACAGGCTTTTTAAAACTCATGAACTTAAGAATTTTAAAAACAAAGTTAATAATAAGTCGAAAAGAATAGAAACTATCTAGCACTTTATCATGATGCTTCGCCTCATTTCTCATCATCCATATGAACCAAAAAACTATAATAGGAATAGAAGCAAATAACTCTCCACCAATCTTCTTCCACGCATTAATAGAACCAACAATAGAATGAGCAAAAACAAGTACCATCTTCATGTCAAAAAATTGAAAACATTTTTTCCAAACCTCTAGCAAAAAGCACTTAATGAAAATATGTTCCATCTCTTTCTCNATTTCATTTTCTTAAAGTTAAAATATCAGTATTTTTTATGTGATATGAAATATTTGGATGGTATGAATGTAAAAGACGGCTTAGTTGTTAGATATGTAAATACATAGAAATTATGTAATATGTATTTAGGAGCCCCTAAAATATAGAAATAGTAATATGACATTGCGCTTGCCTGTGCACCATCCACAACTTTATTAGCTGATTCAGGAAAATTTATTTGGAAGGTAAAGATCCAATAAACATGAATGAATTGGTGAGAATTTTCGATGACACATCGAGTCATATGATTCAGTCACATATTGCATTAGCATGTGTAAGATCTTCAGTAATCAAATATCTATATCATTGTTCTAATTTACCATAATCTATACTTGTTTGTGCTGGCAAAAACTGTACTTGTTCTCAAGGAACATGTCCTAGACTCATTATGACCAAAGACAACATCATGATTTACTCTTTGGTTGTGTTCTATTGTTGTATGTTTTGAAACAATGAATAAAACTGATTCCTTCAAAAGAGACGGTTAGAAAAGTCTTCAAATTTTATTTTCCTCACGTACATGCAATTATGTTCATAATACTGACATTTGGAACTTAACGATATGCATTCACTGTTTTAGGGACATTTACATACATAGCACACAATTCTTATGCATTTACTTACGTCTCTTATCACTGAAAAATATTTACGTACGTTATACGCATGCATAATTGCATACGTAGGACTGTTGTTCGAGGGGCATTGGAGGGTTATGTCGCTGTTATCGGGGTTAAAACCCCCAATAACCTCACAAAACTCTTGAATGACAGGAAGAAAGATAAGCGTTGAACTGCAGATTGTATTGGTAGGTTATTGAGAGGCTATTGAGATGTTATTAAAGTTAATACCCCCAATAACCTTTTAATAACTCCTAATAACTGAGTTATTGGAAGGTTATTCGGGGTCTTCCACATACAATTCTGCGTGCGTATGACGTACATAAATAGTGCTCCTTATCACCCAAACTTATATATTTACATCATTAACACACAAAACATTAATGTCATGTAAAAAAAAAAACACATTAATTTTTTTAAAAAGTGAAATGTACATTTTCTGGCCTAGATTTTGTGGCATTAAAGTGTTAGAAGTGTAAATGTCAAACTTTGTGTTGTATGTGTAAATAACCAAATATTGTGTGGCATGTATGTAAATTTTCTTTTTTTTTTTTAATAGTTTAGCACTGTTTATGTGGTTTTTTTTTACTAGAATTTCTTTGAATTGTTATGTAAGTTTTAGCCTTATTTACATGTTATGAAACCCTAATAAGATTGCGCTTAATTGATTGAAGAATTTCATTTTGCTCTATCCATTTTATTTTATTTTATTTTTGAAAGATTTACATACATACCATTCAATTATTACATATTTACTTATCTAAAACTAAAATTTTAAATTAAAATAGTGATACATTTTATATGATTTTGAATGTAAAGTTTAAATTAAAATAACTTCCCTTCGGTGTTGCTCACACAAGGAAACAATCGCACTCCGCGTGCACCTACTAGTTATTTGAGAATCATCTTCCATGTCTTGGGTTCAAGCAGAGATATATTGAGTAGACCGATTTAAGTTAGGAGAAGATGTCTTGTACAAGAGGCTACTCCAACAATGATATGTCTTATCTACAATGACGAGTAACACCCTTTTCATCTCAGATAAGCTCCAGAACGACATTTGTTATTTTCAATTTTTGAAATAAATTTTAATTTTTTTTGTCTCAAATCGAGTGTCAAAGTGATTTTTTTGTCAGCATAGTTTTAAAATAGAGTAATTTTTCTCTTTCCCATCTCATCATATATATTGGGGTGAGGGATTTTTGCCTAAAGCAACAATACCTTCTTCTTTTCCTTAGCTCTCTTTCACTCTTCCAAGCTTATTCTCCCCGTGCTTCGTTCGAATGGCTCCAAAGTTATCTCCACATCTCAATGGGACAATCTTGTGTTCTACAGGGGCCAATTCAAGTAGGATTTGCAGTTGCCACTTTGCCAAGAACTTTGGGCAAATTTCAATTGCTATGGGGTGATTCCAGCTCAAGTCTTGCCGAATTCCATTGCGTCCATCCTGACTTATGTGATATTTTGTAGTCGAATGGAGATCTCATGGTCAACAAGCCTCTTCATTTATATTTTCACATTTCAAGTTGACCGGGATGGCTATGTCTAGTTATTGGCCAGCTGTTGGGATTCGATAACAATATCTAGAATTGGAAGATGTGCTTCTTGACAAGCTGTTCTTTTTGTGGCTGCAGAATCTAAGTCCTCATAACGGGAGGTGGTGTTAAGAATGTGAAGTTTATGCTGAGTCATCTTAGTGCTCGTGGAGCAAAAATCAAGGGTCAGCAATTTCCGACCTTTAAGTACCTGGAACCGCAGATTCTCAATTGAGTATTATGGTCAGAGAAGTTCGGGTCAATGAAAGAGGAGTTCTAGAGGGGGCGTTGGATGCCCAAGAAACTGCAAGAGAGAAATTGGCTATTGTTCGGGCCGCTGAGAAGAGGCCACAAGGGAAGGTTGCCTGCCTTAAAGCCGTAGTAGTTGTTGGTCAACTGATATCCAAGATCACACCGAAGCTAACACCAAAGGTAGAAAATTTGTTGTTTATGTATCTGAAACTATTTTTATTGTTCAAAAAATTTATACCAACGAATTAACCATTATTGAGAGGAAAGCTAAGCAATCACCATCTTTTGTGGCCACTTCAGAAGAGAGTCATGAATAAGACGTTAGGAAGCTGAGTGTGTTGGCATCAAGCAGTGTTGATGGGGAGGCTTTAGTGGAAAGAGCAGAGATAGGTTCAGCTAAGCCTTAGCCGACTGACACATTCTTTATCAATTTGCAAATAAGGGGCGAAGCCGTCCTACCACCTATTACATTGACCGAGAGGGGTTCCGATCCTGACCATGAAATTGGGTCAGCATCTCAAGAAGTGTAGGTACCTCGCCAAGAGGAGAAATGCCCCGTTTCCAGTCCTAGCTTCCCACTTCCTCCTTCTTAGAAGAAGTGGAGGGGTTCCCCAATCTAGTGGATTCCTTCACAAGAAAAGGAGTCAAAGGTGTTGACTAGCTCTGAGAAGCAGTACGCCATGGTCAACACAAAGATGGATTGACATTTCGACTCTCTGTTGGCAGTAGACTACTCTTCGATCATCGCTAGGGTCATTTGTCTTATTCTTTTGAGAGGTCCCTGAGGAAACTTGACCATACAAAGCTTTATCTGGCGGTTGATCGGTATCACTTAATGGCCTGAGAGATTTCACATTATCAGTCGATGGCTCTTGAATGAGCAGAGCGGTAATGCGTTACCGACGAGGATAAGGCATATACCTCTGATGCTTGGCAAAGGCCACAGAAAAGCGGGTGACAACAACTGAGAAGTAGTTAGAGATAAATGAGGCTAAGATACTCGATTAGTCGAGCAAATATTACTTCCGGACTCCCGACGCAATTTGTGTCCAGAGTCCAATGGTTGGGCGCCACGTTTCAAGTAAGCCTACCGCAATACACTGAGATTGGTCAGTGTTAAAATTTGTGGGGCTCACTTGACACATGACGCCCCACTATTGGACTCCGGATGCATCTGAAGTCATGATCTAATATTTTTTCCGATTAGTCAGGGATGATGTTGGCTTTTCAGAGAGAATCAAATTGTTCTAAACATCCCCCTATATGAAAAAAAAAATTTAGAATATAATAGTACATATTTTTAAAAGTTAAAGACTGTTCTAAACATCCCCTTGTATATTTTGGGCATTTTATATTTTAAAGATTGAAGTTTTTGAATGTTGTTTCCTACAAAATAAAACAAATTAATTGTGGAAAAACATCAAACCATTATTCTAATTTTATAAATAACGATGGGATAAATTATCTTATTCACACAATTGATTACATCTGTTTTGTCAGTTGCGCCTTTGAGATAACCTCATGAAGAACATTTTCAATAATATCAGTATTGACCGAACTACCATGAAGATAGAATTTTATGTTATTCTTCATTTTCGGCTATTAAGGGCTTCTTTGGGATCACTTCAGTTTTTCTATTTTCTATTTTGTTTGTTTTTGTTTTAATTTTAAAAATATAATTATTTAACATATTTTTTCATATTATTATTATTATTTAAAAAAATAACTTTTTTTTAAATATTCAAAACATTTAAAAGTTATTTTAATTATTTAAAAAAAAACCTAAACATGTTTTAAGATACTAAACACATTTGATTTCAAATATACATATATATATATATATAATTAAAATAAAAAATAATAAATAATAAATGATCCCAAAAGCCCCCTAAGATGCCAGTTTTATTATGACTGTCAAGAATTACCACAAAAAAAAAAAAAAAGATTTTATCTACATCTTGATTGATCGGTTCAAGAAAATAATTCATTTCTTATATTGACATGTAATGATCGACAATTCACCCGTAGCACCTCTTCTAAGTGATCATTCATTTGCACTATCTTCCATAATAGACTATTTATGATCTAGATGCCCGAATTAAAGGGACATTCATAGAAAATATTATAGGTCTTTCCTGCAAATCGTCAAATATAAGTCTTAACCTATTCCATTCACACTTAAGGGTAGTGCTACCTATTGCTGAGTTTTCCTACAATACTATGAACCATACTATCAGTCATTTTCCTTCAGAAGTAGTTTAAGGCATTCCTCCTTAAAAGACTATTGTTCTCACAATACTGCCAAAGCATGCATCATAACCATTTTTAACAACCTTTGTTGGGCATGTATGCTGATAAAAGATCACACATGGCTAAGCAAGATGACAAATATAAAATATTACCATAACTCATCAAAGTGCTAGAAAATTTCATAAAGGTGATGATATCTTTTTTATTCATAAGTAAAAGTCAGGTGTATAGAAAACTTGGATCATCTTATTTATTGTTAAATGTTGTAGAAGGTTTACATATTTATAGGTGCTATTCTATANGGCACCAAGTTATTACCAGAGATTACCTGGAATAAGACTTCCATATGGAAGCCCAATTTGCCACCTTAGTAACTTCTCTAGGAGTAGAAGACCAAGCAACTTGTTAAAAAGGCTGTAAAACAAAAATTTTCTGCATATGCACAATAAGGATCCAAGGGTAATCCAATTGTAAATTACACAACTTCCACAAAAGCAAAGAATCCATTTCCACAATAATTCTGCTCCAACCACAGTTTTAGCAAGGGATAAGGCCTTAATAATAGCCTCAGCTTATGCAACAATAGGAGAAACAGGAATCACAATTTCCTAATTTCTGCACATACCACCAATACCTGTCGAGTGAGAATTCCAACTCGCATTGAGTTTGAAAATACCATATCGTGGCTTCCTCCAAAAAACCAAAGCAATATTAGAATTAAGCTTCATAGGCACAAAAATATTAAACTTGTGAAAAATCTTCAAGACTAACTTATTAACAGGCTTTTTAAAACTCATGAACTTAAGAATTTTAAAAACAAAGTTAATAATAAGTTGAAAAGAATAGAAACTATCTAGCACTTTTTCATGATGCTTCACCTCATTTCTCATCATCCATATGAACCAAAAAACTATAATAGGAATAGAAGAAAAAAACTGTCCACCAATCTTCTTCCAAGCATTAATATAACCAACCATAGAATGAGCAAAAACAAGTACCATCTTCATGTCAAAAAAATTGAAAACATTTTTCCAAACCTCTAGAAAAAAAGCACTTAATGAAAATATGTTCCATCTCTTCCTCATGTTGTCTACACAAAAGACAACAAGAAGGCAGCCTTAAACCTTTAAGCTTAAAAAATATCATCATTAGGAATAACATGATGAAGCAACCTCAAAAAGACAAAAAGAATGAGAATGTTTGATCCAGGAATACCACGCCCAATGTAAATCAAGCCTACCATTATACTGAAAAGAACTTGCAAAAGAATTAGAAATAGAACCCTTGTTGGCCGCCGAAATTCTCTGCCAAAAACCATTGTTGGCCGCCGAAATTCTACTGCCAAAACCCTTGTTGGCCGCCGAAATTCTCTTCTTCTCTACAGTCAACACTTTTTCTGCAGGTTGCAGGCCCTCTTCAAAATTCTCCTGATAGCCGTACTATTCAGTTCTATTTTAGTTCTGCCCCAACATTCATTTCCTGCAGCAACAAGGACAGCAAACGCAGCAACAACAACATTTTCTTGTCAATATTAGGCCCTCCGCAGGAGCTTCTCTCTGTAGCAGGCAGCCCAAGAACTCTCCCTGCAGGCCCTCTCAGTTCCTGTTTCTTCTCACGTTGTTTCCCTGCAGGGCCTTAGCAGTGGACCTTGCCGTTACCTACCAGTTGATCCTTCCCAGCCTATCCAGCCGACTGTCCAACAGACCGCAGCAAGGAGAGCAATGGCTAAAATCCTGCAGCAAAGACAACACAAGAAGCAACAACCCAAATTCCACCTTGCAGGGAGCAGTAGATTCCACCTTGCACAATAAAATTCCTTCTCCTCTCTCTGTTGTTCCCATCTTGCAGGAGCAGTGGGTTCCACCTGCTCAAGAGATTCCACCTTGCAGCAGCAAGCCGATCCTGCTCCTGCTCCCTCTTTCTCCTGGATTTCCTAAAAACTTCTTATCTCCATTGTTTTCCAGCCAGAAGTAGCAGCCAACCTTCCTGCCTCCAACCCAACTGCTCCTTCCAATTTTTATTATATTGCAAAATTATACTCTCGACTCTTTATTAATAAAATATTAGAGTTTTATCAGTGTGAAATCCGTCAATTGGCTAAACATACTAATCATGTATATACTCTGTCTCAGTACAAACGCCCACATCATTTACTTATCATTCATATTGACATTTGGAAACCTTAAAAATTAAAAATAATTAATGAACACAGATGATTTGTAACATTTATTAATGATCACACTAAGAACAATTTGGATATTGCTCATATGTACGGCTTTTCCACCCCAGTTGGATATTTTGTCATTATTTGGACCCAACACATGAATAGCCCAAATGAAGATTATTTGGAGAAGGTTTATGGGATTATGAAGTTTCTCAACAAGAAACTTAGTTACGGATTAATTTTTTAAGAAATAAAAAATAGAGAAGTAGAGATATACAATGATACTAAAGAACTAACTGAAAGAAGATCCATCATAAGTTATTGCTCATATGTATGGGGAAATCTAGTTACATGGAAAAGTAAAAAAGCAAATTGTTGTTTCGAGAAGCAGTGCAAACTATAGAGCACTTGCCTTGGAGATTCATGAAGGGATCTGGATTTATAAATTATTAAGGAAACTGAGATGTTCTTTTATTAGGCCTATACAAATCTTTGTGAAAATAAAAAAACTATCAGTACTGCAAGGAATTTTGTGTATCATGACAGGACTAAGCATATTGAAATTGATAGACACTTCATCTCTAAAAAGATCAATGGGAGACTTATACACCTAAGCTATATCTCGACACACCAACAAGTTGTTGATGTCTTCACTAAAGCTCCTCTTTTCAACACCTCAAAGTTTAATAACAAGCTCGGTCTCTACAACATATACGGCCCAACTTAAAGGGGAGTGTGAAAATCTAAGAAAATTTGGTTATTTTCATATTTACACTTATCATATGGGCCAACCATCATCTCTGAATCCTAGACGATTTGATTAGGATAACTATGAAAACATTGATTGGTTTATTCCTTTCCTATTTTATGTTTTTTATTTTTTTAATTCAGAACTACTTTCTTTCCCAATTTTAGATGAGATATGTTTGGATAAAAATGATGAGTAATAAAAAAATCATCAGACGTCATGTCGAGCATGACATGCTCTACAATGCCAAGCTATAAGAAATAAAAAAAATGGAATGATTGAAAGAAAATTATATTAAAGAATAGACAAAAACGACCCATTAAATTTAAATATTGAAAAATTAAGTTAAACGGTTTAAGCAAGCTCCTTAAAAATATATTTAAGGATTTATATTGCTTCATTCAAACATAGAATAACTAAAACCGGAATATACAATCAGACTGTTGAAACATAGAATCCTCAAAATTTAAAATAAAGAAAAAAAAAACATCCAAAAAATAAGTCACTAAATATCAATATTTCTAATTTGCATCGAACTCACATATATAATAAATCAAGTTTGTGACAACAAGTAGTAAAGAAACCTTATAAAGAATACAATATTGATTTTTGGTGCATAATTGCATTTGCTCCTCTCCTTTTTATGCAAATTCTCTCATATTAGTCATTCAATTTAAAGGAGTTTTTGTTGTAATAAGTACTTAAGCAACAACTTAAATTAAATAATAACTTAGAGAATAATTAGAATTATACATTACACTAATTTTTTTGCATACATGCTATATGAATGTAGGTCAAGATGCTTACAAAGAAACATTTCATTTAATTAGAAATTTTCAACCTTGTATATTTATATTTCATTTAAAAAGTCATTTTAGGAGTCCAATATTGTACCATTTAAGATACACTCATTTCTGTTTCCTTTTCAATTATTTTCTACTTTTATATGAGTGGGTATAATACCATTAATGAGTGATTCCTTGAATTGACTTGTACATTCATTTCACTTGATTATCATAACCTTTCTTTTACTCATTTGAATCATATTTTAAATTTTCAATACAAATGAAATATATGAAACAATTTAAAATTCATTATAAAGCTTATGTGATTATAATGAAATAGATATTTAATTAATTTTGTTAATTAATGATATATCTAAACATTTCAAACATGATTCTAAAAAAGATAATAAAAGTCAAGTAATGCATTTAAATTAAAAGATCCATAACCAACACAAAGTAAAATATAATTACTTACCTCATTTTTAACTTGTAAAGTTAACCTTTAATGGAATTTATTGACTTTCATTTCTTTTAAATTCTACTTTCACTTCGATCTTAATTTAATCTACAACCAAGCATGAAAATAAGCTTATAATTGAAATAATTTTGTTAAAAATGCAGCAATTACATTTGTGTAACTTTCATTTTTTTTAANCTCATTTCTTTGAAATTCTACTTTCACTTCGATCTTAATTTAATCTACAACCAAGCATGATAATAAGCTTATAATTGAAATAATTTTGTTAAAAATGCAGCAATTACATTTGTGTAACTTTCATTTTTTTTAAATTAATTTGGTATCTTAATTATACATTATCTTTAATAAATTATATATATATATATATATATATATAACTAAATTAGTAGTATTAAACAAAATTGATAAATCCATACCTTGATTATTTTGCTAAAGTTCCTTCACAGGTTTCACTCTCCTTCTTCTCCACAACTTAAAACATTTTTTCGTCAATTTCACCTACTCATACTCATAAAATTAAAGATGTTATTTATAAACAATAGCATTCGATCTATTACTAATTCACCTTAATTTAATTTTTTTCAAAATTATTGCATACCTCAATTTTCCTCTTTCTTCCTTTGCACTACCGGCAACCAATTTGATCGTTTGTATCTTTATTACATTTCAAATTTGTAACTTTAAATTTCTAACATAAAAGTTCATAACAATNCTTATTGCATACCTCAATTTTCCTCTTTCTTCCTTTGCACTACCGGCAACCAGTTTGATCGTTTGTATCTTTATTACATTTCAAATTTGTAACTTTAAATTTCTAACATAAAAGTTCATAACAATAAAAGGTTATATATAAACAAAACTTCACCCTAAAATAATTTAATTCTAAATTGTAAGATAAAAACAAGATGCTTATGGTTCAATATCCTCCAAAATTTCATTCTATTTGTCTACATAGTTCGTTTACCCTTACTTGTTCGTTTAACTTACCCCCCTCCCTTCCCTGTTGTTCGGTTCGTCTCCATCTTGTATTTATAACCTCCCCTAACACTCGACGTGTACATTTGCTTGGCACTATCCAACATGCCAANTACAGATTTCACTCTCCTTCTTCTCCACAACTTAAAATATTTTTTTTGTCAATTTCACCTACCCATAAAATTAAAGATGTTATTTATAAACAATAACATTTGATCTATTACTATTTCACCTTATTAATTTTTTTCAAAATTATTGCATACCTCAATTTTCCTCTTTCTTCCTTTGCACTACCGACAACCAGTTTCATCGTTTGTATCTTTATTACATTTCAAATTTGTAACTTTAAAGTTCTAACATAAAAGTTCATAACAATAAAAGGTTATATATAAACAAAACTTCACCCTAAAATAATTTAATTCTAAATTGTAAGATAAAAACAAGATGCTTATGGTTCAATATCCTCCAAAATGTCATTCTATTTGTCTACATAGTTCATTTACCCTTACTTGTTCGTTTAACTTACCCCCCTCACTTCCCTGTTGTTCGGCTCATCTCCATCTTGTATTTATAACCTCCCCTAACACTCGACCTGTACATTTGCTTGGCACTATCCAACATGCCAAGCATGTCTACTTCATTGTTGGGAGTACTTAGTACATGTTGGCGTCACAAACTTGCTCGACCAATGCCACTTGTCGTTCAATCAACGCATCAGCTCTCTCACCACTGCACGTCACTCACGCAAATGCACCGCACTTGACTTTGTCCCTCATGCATGATATCAGCTACTCGCTCCCGTACCACTTCTCACTCACCATCTCTCCCTATCTTGCTCTCTCATTTCCATCTCATGGTCGAATGGATCTTGTTGGCCTTCCCTCTATCTTCTATAGCATAACCGCTAGCATTAATTTGATTAAATTAAATTTCTTTTTTTACCAGCCTTTATAGCATTATGAGATAATAATTCACTGATGATTCTGTTGAATGTGACTGAATATTAAACTAGATGTATGGTGAAAATATTGAGAAAGAAATATATTAATCTCTTGAAAGTGGCAACTAATGAAAATTTAATGATTAGAGATTAACCTAGACGATGCGATCATATTGGAAAATTGATAGAAAGTACATTAAAAAAGACAGGTGCATAAAAAAACAACATGAAAGTTTTAATAAAACTTGTGATAGCTTAAAGTTCATATGATTATAAGTCGTGCAAAAAACTTTGAGTAACAAATTTAAAATCTCTTCAACAACAATGGACCATGATAACTCCAACTTATGCAGTTACATGGCCTAAACATGCAATGCACTTTAAAAACACGGGAATTAATTGTATCAAACTTGTTGAAGACCCCAATGGTTTTCAAGAAGATTGAATGAACAAGCTCGATAAATATACATAATCTTAATTCGAGAGTATCTATATAACTAGCAAAATTTAATTTCATAAAGCTAGTCTAAAATAGTTTAGAAAAGACAAATGATGGAAATGATAAAAAGGAGTTCAATGAATAAATCAAGCAATCTTAGGGTCTGTTTGAGAGAACTTTCTGTCTGTTTTGCTTTTCAGACCACCATCACAGTTCTATTTGGGGATTCGCTTCTTACCGCTTTCAAAATTTACGTGGTATAAAATTATTTTTTCAACCCGAGCTATTAAAGTGTAGTGTAGCCAGAAAGCTGCGGTATGACTTTTTGAAAATAAAATAAAATTGTAATAGTCACTGTAATTTTTTGAAAAAAATGTTTCTTCTGCAGCAGCTTTACAGCTTTTTTCTTCAAACAACTGCACTTGCCCCAAACAAACCCTTATCTTAAAAGCTATGAGGCCAAAAGAGCATAATTTTCTTTTCATAATTGATTAGGAAAGAAATTGGAGTTTAAATATCTAATATATTCATTGTAAAGAGGGGGGAGAAAGAAGAATTTAATATAAAAGTTACATGCACCTACAATTTTTTGCAAACCAACATCACTAAATATGAAATATGCATAACTACACTTTCACATAATTATGGACATGAATCCATGTGATTATGTGCTTCTAAATTTTTTTGTAGGGCCACAACTATGACATGGGATGCATATCTATAAATTACTAAGGTTTTTTTCTCAAGCAAAGACTTCTCTTAACCATTTTAGGCTTTTGAAGTATAATTACGTATGTTTACCAATGTAATTGCACTTGCTCTCAAGTTGGCATGTTATGCACATGCTCGTGGCATTTCGAAACCTTTTTAATTCTTTTTAAGGCTGAGAAATTGCGGAAGAACTATGCTTTACCTCCATAATTCAACTTTGCATGTTCTTATTCTTGGGCAATCTCTAAGAGAAAATAATAAGTAGTTCATAAATGAGTTCAAAGTGTAGATCGACAACAAGCATTTCAATTGATCTTTTACAACATGTCAGACGTGCAAAGCAAAAATTTATCCAAATTAGGATTTGTATCAAAAAACTTCACAAAACTTCCCATGAAGGGGGTTGAATGGAAGTGTGAGCCTATTATACCAATCCAATAAAAGACATGAATAAATGATCATCAAGAATAATGTTGGGCAACTTGCCATGATAATAAACACAGCTATGAGTTGCCCAAAGCACTTGGATTGTGAGGACCGCGTCATTAATTATATAGAAGATGAGTATGGTTAAGGCGTTGGCTGAAGTGGATCACACTGAGATGAGATGAAATAATAAGTTATTCTTATGTTGAATTTGTAGATTAGGGAGCAAAGAAGGAAAAGTAAGCAGCACTTATCTCGATACCTATAAAGTTATACCTCAGAGATTTATAGATCATTGCAACATCCATTTGATAGAGTCGCCATCTTCATTTGGCAGCTCACACAAGACATGCTCATGGCTCCTGCATACATTGTATTTATAGCTCATCGATTTGAACTTTTGTGATAATGTTCAAGTTCAAGTTCATTTATCAAAAGTTTGTTTGAGCTTGTTCATATTGAAATTAAAGAGCTTTAAAGAAGCGACTCATTTAAAAAAAAAA